>CATQJA010001023.1:0-150854 GCA_958295435.1 Mesorhabditis spiculigera | reverse complement strand
ATATTTTCGCTTTTTAGTACCGGTACGCCTCGTGGTTTGACATCTTCCTAGTGCTTCTCGGATGCGCAGTGGCCATCATCACGGGTCTAGGGTTCCCATTTCTCTCCATTATTATCGGGTATGTTTTTAATGGTATACCTTGGATTTAAACTTTTTAGCGACGTCTCCCAGACGTTCATCGTGCTGGAAAATGCTCGTTGTAAGTTGATTTTTCAAATGTCGTTTTTCTAGATTAAGCGGAGGTTTTAGTTTGACCGAAAAACCTAAAAAATTTGTTTAGTTTTCACTTTTCTTCTTTCATTCCTTTTATCTATATTTTCCAGTGCAATACGAGCGCAATTTGACTGATGATACCGCACTCAAGGAGGCGATGAGCACGTTCAAACACGATGTTATTCAGGTAAATAACGCTAAGATTAAAGAATCTGGCCATTTCCAGGCTTGCATCAAGTATGCGGTCATCGGCGCGGTTATTATGGCCTCTTCTTTCACCCAGGTAATTTTTACGATCGGTTTTTATCGATTTTTAGATCACTTCATTCATGCTGAGCTGTGAGAACGTGACAAATCGGATGCGAAGGGCTTTCTTCAAGGTAAGCTACTATTCTTGAACCTAATAACCCGTTAAATCTAGGCAATCATGCGACAAGACATCACCTGGTACGACCGAAACCACTCCGGCACCCTGGCCACCAAGCTTTTCGAGTAAGTAGACGTTAACTATGCTTTTTAAACGGAGAACGCATTCGAATTTGATTTCATTGTATCTTTTTAGTTCTATGGAACGAGTTCGAGAGGGTTTGGGCGACAAGTTGGGACTAATGGTGCAGTTTACGGCGCAGGTAAGCTAGCTGGTTTGGGTTTTTTCGCCGGCTCAGTCGTTTTCTAAAATAAACTTTAAAAAATAGTTTTTAAAAAAAGTTTTTAGTTCTTCGGTGGGCTTACAGTTGCCCTGACGTACGACTGGAAGCTGACGTTAATCATGATGTCTCTCTCGCCAGTTCTGATCATTTGCGGTGGTTTTATGGCTCGGGTAAGCTTACTTTTTAGTTATACTTTTCGATACCTTGAAAGTGACCTAAAAGAACTGGTTGATATCTCTTGAACATTTCAGCTAATGGCTTCTGCAACAGCCGCCGAGATGAAAAAGTACGCGGTGGCTGGCCAAATTGCCGAAGAAGTCCTAACCTCGATCCGGACGGTATTCGCCTTCAACGGCCAAGAAAAGGAATGCCAACGGTACGTTTATCTCTTTAAAAGCTAACCTTTTCTCAGATACGACAAGGCTCTGGAAGCCGGCAAGCTGGACGGGTACAAGAAATCGGTGTATATCGGCGCTGGACTGGCCTGCACCTTCGTAGTCATCTTCTCCTCATACTGTCTGGCCTTCTGGGTCGGCACCGATTATATCTACTGGGGAATGGCGACATCTTCTAAAGTATTAACGGTAAGTATTATTTAATAAATCCTCATTATCATTCATTCAGGTGTTCTTCTCGGTGATGATGGGCTCAATGGCCATGGGTCAAGCTGGTCAACAATTCGCCGTTTTTGGAGTGGCTCTTGGAGCTGCTGGAGTTGTTTTCCAAGTTATCGATCGGGTAAGCTGTGCTTTTTTCAAATAGATAACTTGACCATTTAGGAGCCAGAAATCGACTCCTATTCCGAAGATGGCCAAAAGCCGAAACAAATCCGCGGCGAGGTCCGCGTGGAAAATCTTCATTTCCGTTATCCATCCCGGAAAGATGTCCCAATTCTGAAGGTACGTTACTGTCCACTTTACGATTCTATGTTCCGCCTGTAACTACAGTATATTCTTCAATTATTTTAGGGAATCTCATTGACATGTGCCCCGGGTGAAACTGTGGCTTTGGTTGGATCATCTGGATGTGGAAAATCGACAATTGTTCAGCTTCTTCTTCGTTATTATAATCCAGATGAGGGAAAGGTACGTTTCTGAATTAATTTCTCAAAACTACAATATCTTTTATTCAGATTACAATTGACGGAATTCCAATTGAAGAGCTAAATATTGAATGGGTCCGTCGAGCAATTGGAGTTGTCAGCCAAGAACCCGTTCTTTTTAATACAACAATTCTCGAGGTATTTATATTTTAAAAGGTTATTTAAGGGAATGTTTCTTGTTTAGAATCTTCGTTATGGCAATCCAGATGCAACAGATGTCGAAATTCAAGCTGCTTTGAGAAAAGCGAATGCTCTGAATTTTATCAATGGATTTCCACAGGGATTGAATACTCTAGTCGGAGATCGAGGTGCACAAATGTCTGGAGGACAGAAACAACGTATTGCTATTGCTCGAGCTCTGTTACGGTAATTGGGACACCTTTTATGAAATGTTCTGTTTGAAGGGATCCTCGTATTCTTCTACTTGATGAGGCTACTTCTGCACTTGATGCTGAGAGTGAGAGTGTCGTACAGGCCGCCCTCGAAAATGTTGGTGTTACCATGTTATCGAAATGTCTTTTTTTAGGCTTCTGTCGGTCGCACGACACTTGTGATCGCGCATCGATTGTCAACGATTCGTAATGCCAACAAGATTATTGCGATGAAAGAAGGACAAGGTTAGTTACCACTTTCTAGGCTTATATATTATTCTTTTTAGTCGTCGAAGTCGGAACCCACGACGAGTTACTCGCGCTCAAGGGCTTCTACTACGACCTGGTCAACTCACAAGTATTCGCGGATGTCGAGCCGAAGAGTACGCTTATAGAGGACAGAAATCTGACCATATTCCTAGGCGGACGGCCAACTACTGGGCGCCAGACCTCCCGCCAGCTCTCCCGACAACTTTCCCAAAGCTCGACAGCCCGTCAAAGCGTGGTATGGGCCTAGCTCCAGATTCCTCACAACTTAGAATTCTAGGATTATGGCGATGATGTGATTGATGAGGCGGACAAGAAAAAGGAAAGCGATATCGAACGCCTGAAACGAGGTGTGTCTAAAGTTTGAAACGTATCGACCGTATTGTATTTAGAAGCCGTTGAAGAAGGGGCCCAAGAACAAAGTCTCTTCAAGATTCTGAAGTACGCAAAGAGCGGTAGGTGACCCAACTTTTGGCCGAATGTTTTTTTAGAATGGTGGCTGCTGGTGGTCGGCTCTGTCGCCTGCATCATCCAGGGCGTCGTGTTCCCGGTTTTCTCGCTGTTTTTCACCCAAATCATGCAGGTGAGGGCATTAATAAAAGCTTGTATTTCTGGACACTTTCTTATCCCGGTTGGACAGAAAACGACGTTGATTTTTCTAGGTATTTGCCGAGCCGGACCCCGAACAAATGCGACGGGACGGTCACAAATGGGCGCTGATGTTCCTTGTGCTGGCTGCCGTCCAAGGATCCACGATGCTCATCCAGGCAACCTTCTATGGAATTGCCGCTGAAAAGCTGACGATGCGGTTGCGTTCAAAGGTTTGTTTTGAAATATCACGGCCTGTTTTCAAAATATCGCAATCGCCGACAACATCTCCAAAATGATTCAGGTATTCCGGAATGTCCTCCGCCAAGACGGCGCTTATTTCGACCACCCATCCCATTCGGCCGGCAAAATCTCAACTCGCCTCGCCACTGATGCGCCGAATGTGAAGGCTGTAAGCAAGAACTTTTTTTGCTTATCCTAAAAAATTTTAGGCTATCGATTATCGGCTCGGCTCGGTTTTCAACGCTGCAATCGCTTTGACTGCTGGTACCGGAATCGCCTTCTATTATGGGTGGCAGATGGCACTGCTCAGTAAGTTAAAAAAGCGAGGCGGACGACGACCTTATTAAAAGCAGTTATTAATAAAAAACAAATAGCATGGAAAATTAAATGAAAAGCATAAGCGTGGAACCCAACTTTAGTGCTTGCCCTGATGCCAATTCTGGGCATTGGCCAATCGCTCCGTGTCCGCCTCTTCCAGGGCCGCAACAACCGCGACACCTCCGATTTGGAATCATCCGGAAAGGTATCGATCTAAACTGAACTCCAAATCTCGGTACTTTTTAGATCGCCATGGAAGCCGTGGAAAACATTCGAACCGTTCAAGCCCTGACGCTCGAGCGGACGATGCACGCCAAATTCTGCCACCACTTGGATAAGCCGCACGAAACGAGCAGGCAAAAGGCAGTGCTCCAGGTGCGTCTGATGAACAGAAAAACAAACTCGTTTCAGGGCTGCGCCTATGCCGTGGCCAACTCGTTGATGTTCTTCATGTTTGCCGCTGAATTCCGCTTTGGTGGCTGGCTGATTATGGACCATCATATCACCAATCCAATCAACGTCATGAGGTTCAAATTAAGCTCTATTCGCCAAATTCTGATTCAGGGTCATGATGGCCATCCAGTTTTCGTCGAGCTCTCTCGGCTTCGCTTCAGCGTATTTTCCGGAATATGCCAAGGCGAAGTTCGCGGCCGGGCTCATTTTCAAGATGCTGGGAGAAAGC
Organism: Mesorhabditis spiculigera; assembly: GCA_958295435.1. NCBI lineage: Eukaryota > Metazoa > Nematoda > Chromadorea > Rhabditida > Rhabditidae > Mesorhabditis > Mesorhabditis spiculigera. The sequence continues at coordinate 146,420 of CATQJA010001023.1, read as the reverse complement.
CCGTCGATTGACAATCTGAGTCAAGGTGGCAAGAGGACTGTAAGGATCTGTAATTTAGCTGAATCTAACTTTTTTCTAGACTATCCACGGAGCTGTCAACTTTAAGGACGTTAGATTCTGCTATCCTCAACGGCCGGAAGTTCAAGTGCTGAAAGGTAAAGAAGGAAATTACTGAAAAGCAGCTCATTGGTTTAGGAATGAACTTGAAAGTAAACCCTGGCGAAACACTGGCATTGGTGGGTGCTTCTGGATGTGGAAAAAGTACCGTTGTCCAATTACTCGAAAGATTCTACGATCCAAATAATGGATTCTTGGTATGTTCTTGTTATCAATAACCATTATCGTTTATTTAGGAAGTAGACGGAGAAGATATCAAACAATTGAATCCTCAGCATTTGAGGAAACACATTGCCCTCGTTTCTCAAGAACCTATATTATTCGACTGCTCTATTAAAGTAAGTTCATTAGAAAATGAAAACAATAACTGCCTTTTAGGAAAATATCATCTACGGCTTGCCCGAAAACTCGGTTTCTGATAGCGAAGTGCTGGAGGCGGCTAAGAAAGCGAATATTCACAAGTCAGTTTTGTAAATTATCAATTAATGGAAAATTCTAGATTTGTGAGCGAATTACCGGACGGATATGAGACACGAGTTGGTGACAAGGGAACACAATTATCTGGCGGACAAAAGCAACGAGTGGCCATTGCCCGTGCTCTCATTAGAAATCCAAAAATATTACTTCTCGATGAGGCCACTTCAGCATTGGATACAGAATCTGAAAAGGTATTCAACAAACAACAACAAAACAATCATCTCTAATCGAATTCTATTTCAGTTAGTACAAGATGCCCTGGATAAAGCATCACAGGGTAGAACTTGTATCGTTATTGCCCATCGTCTATCTACTGTTGTTAATGCTAATTGTATTATGGTCGTCAGTGGAGGGCAGGTCATCGAGCAAGGTATTGCAAAGTCATCAAATACAGATGATCGTCAATTTTCAGGCACTCACAACGAGCTAATGGCGCTGCGTGGTGCCTATTTCAACCTGACCCTCAAACAACAGACCAAGCAAGGCGAACACGTTGCTAGTTTCTAATATTGTTATCTTGTTTTACAGTGTATGCACTCTTCGTTATCTTTTCTTTATCGGGTAATGCCCCCCAAATATCCGGTCCTTCTGTACCTGTCTCACTGATCTCTCCACAAAGTGATTTTCCCCCGGTTGTATCCTGAATAAATTCTACTTCTCGAATTAAATTAGTCAACGTTGGAATTTCATGAATAACAAAACAACTGATGAGATCGTACATAAATACAACACGGCTGTTAAAATCGTGAATCGTCCTTCGGATATGCTTTGATAATACGGACGGGAATCTGGGGCTTGTCACTGTTGTCCGTGTCAACGCGGCCGATGTTCTGGACGACCTGGAAACGAGAATTTTACAAACTAGGGCTTGCAAACCTTCATTCCTGCTGCGATTCTTCCAAATATCGCATGTTTCCCGTCTAGATGTTGCTGCGGCGAGAGGGTGATGAAAAATTGAGAGCCATTTGTGTTGGGGCCGGCGTTTGCCATGGAAAGAATACCTGAAAACATAATATTTTATGCAAAAAAAATCCCTACCAGCTCCCGTATGTTTCAATCGCTCGTCGATTTCATCGGCAAAACGATCCCCGTAAATCGACGCACCGCCACGGCCTGAAAAAGGAAATGTTTTTTCATAGAGGTCATGGCACAAACAAACCTAACTTCGGGGCAAAACAGTAACTTTTTGCCCCAAATCTTGTTCACGAAACGAACCTGTGCCTGTCGGGTCGCCGCCTTGAATCATGAACCCAGTGATAATTCGATGGAAGACTGTGTTGTTGTAGTATCCTCTTCTTGCCTAGGAAACATTTTCACACAAAAAAATTAGTCTACCTACCAATTCTGAGAAATTTTTGCATGTCTTCGGCGCGTGTTTCCAATAAAGTTCGATGGCGATCTTGCCCATGCTAAATGAAAGGTATTTCTTAACCTAAAATGAACGGACCTAGTTTCGAAGATGACGAAGGGGATTTCTCCAGACCCGTCGTACGCCATCTAAAAAAAAGGTAGGGTTAGAAAAGTAACAAAAAACAAATGTTTATTGGAAGAAAGACACGAAAAAGAACGACTTTTTAGTTGATTTCCGGGATTCGAAAAATTCGGGCGAGCGAAATGCCGTGCGGCTACTACGGACACTTCCATTGTATGCCGGTCGGCATTGAGAATTGTGCGTAGCCGGCAACACCGCCGACTTTGCAAAAATTGCTTGAAAAGCCGAAAATGAACTTTATTATTAACTTTTTTTGTTGATAAAAAAATTTTGAATTATAGAATTATTATTGAAGATAGAAATTGGCTATTATAATTTGACCGAATTGACTCTTTATCAGTACCGCTCTGGATAACTTTCTCTTCGATTTCAGTTATTTTTTTGTCCCGCAAAATCACAACTTTTTCAGGGAACAAACTTGAGGATGCTCCGAGCTGGAACTACCAAGCTGGCCACGGCCGCCGCCCTGCCCATCTGCGAGCAGCAGCGTGGAATGGCTACCCTGAAGGATATTTCGCTCCGACTGAAGTCTGTCAAGAACATCCAGAAGATCACCAAATCCATGAAGATGGTGGCAGCTGCAAAATACGCGAAGGCTGAGCGTGACCTGAAGGGAGCCCGCTCATATGGAGTTGGCGCCAAGGCCTTCTTCGACAACATCGACCCCAAGACCGAGGAGGCCGCCGGAGAGACGAAGAAGAAGCAGCTTCTCGTGCTGATCACTTCTGATCGTGGCCTGTGCGGTGCCGTGCACTCCTCGATCGCCAAGGAGGCCAAGAACATCCTGAACCATAAGGCCGCCGATGTTGACTACAAGCTCGTTACGATCGGTGATAAGTCCAAGGCCGCGCTCCAGCGTGTCTTCGCCAGCACCATCGCGCTGTCCGGAAATGAAATCGGCCGGACCCCGCCCAGCTTCGAGGATGCTGCCATCGCCGCCCAAGCTATTTTGGACTCCGGAATTGAATTTGATGAGGGCACCATCCTCTTCAACAAGTTCAAGACTGTCGTGTCTTACGAGACGTCCAAGCTACCTATTCTCCCGCTGGAGGCCATCAAGGCAAAGGAGGCGCTGAACACCTACGATTCGGTGGATGACGACGTTCTCCAATCGTACAGCGAATACTCCTTGGCTCAGCTGATCTACTACGCGATGAAGGAGAACGCCACCTCTGAGCAGAGCTCGCGTATGACTGCTATGGATGGCGCATCTAAGAACGCCGGCGAGATGATTGACAAGCTGACCCTCGCTTTCAACCGTACCCGTCAAGCTGTGATCACCCGTGAACTTATTGAGATCATTTCCGGAGCCGCTTGTGTTTAAATGTCGACTGAATTTCCAGTTCCCACCTTCGATCGACTGTTTTCTGGCTTGTATGAGCGTCCCCTAACCGTCATCTCTTGTTTTTCCTATAGCCGAACTGTGTTGTCTCGTAAACTAGATTCAATTAGTGTTAATTTCTTTATGGACGTTTTCTTTAATGAAGAATAAATTTATAGGTGACTACCCGACTTCGGCTAGATGGGTCGGTTGGACGATGATCAGTCACCATGCTCTTCAAAGTAGTTGTTTCGACACTGACACAATCTCAAATTTAGGGGGGTTAGTATGAACAAAGACAAATGGAGCGAGCGCGAAGCCAAGCAATTAAAGGTATATTTATCGTTGCGCCAATGTATTTTCGGCATGTTTAGGATAGTCTCTCCGCGAAATTTGAACCGTCGAACAGTCGCCGTAGGCCGAGAACATCATCAAATTCTATGATGGTAATTAATTTTAGCATATCGTACCTTTTTTTAGCAGCCGCTGAAAATCGAGATTGATGAAACGAAGGATGGATCATATTCCTCACCAAAGCGCTCAAATCCAACGGAGAAGGTCTGTTTGACGAACTCCCCGAATCATTTCAAATTTAGTTAATCGACGCACTTTCGCCGAATTTCGCGGCGCTATCTGAAAAACGCCGCTGCGTGCAACCTGGAGAGTATCGGCGGTTGCTGGATGGGCGCAAATCTCCGTCCCAGAAGCCATCTACTAGCAGTGAGCGCTAAAATTTTGTGCTATGAGAATCGGGCATACGTTCGTAACCAATGGGCAGTTTGTAGCACTCTGTCGTATTTTTATTCACTTGACGATGACGTAAGCAGTTATACAAAATGGCGCAAAAGTACGAGGCCGGAAATTTCCATTTCCCGGGGCGCCGCTCAGATCTGTAGTCGCAAATGGTTCTTACCCAGAAAATCTGCTAATTACGCCCATGGCCGTCGGGGAGAATACGTGTTATTACTAATTCATCCAGCCAAGCCGATCACTGGATATTTTATTCTTTTAGTGGATAGTCCTGGCGGCGCTTCTGACAGCAGCATCCACTCTTGTTCTTCAGCAGACGGTATTACAAATTTGTATTTTAAAACTTGGCTTCGTTTTTTAGAAACCAATGAGGTCGGATTTGAAGGGAGCTCGTTAATCGAGGCGACTCGCGGTCAAAGCCCATCGAAGAATCCGGGGAGCTCCCGTCACAGAGACGCAGACGAAGAGACCCCAGTTCTGCGCACCAGTGGTCGGGTGGGTTTTGCCTCTTTAGTAATTGGTGTGGCCCTGCCTGGCCTGTCTGCCCATTTGGGCCGCCTCTCCGCTGCCCACTAATCCGCTCCTATTCACCCCCCAATGCTAGCGCCGTCAACAGCGATATACCTTTTCCATTATGAGATTTTCTTGGAACCTAGCTTAGTGGGAATGTTTCTGGGTTCTTAGTGTAGTAGTCTAAGTTAGTAGTAGCCTTAATTTTGCATGAGATTGTGATATTCCAGCCACGTCGATCATCCGATGCCGTCCGGGCGGCATCTGGAGGTTCCGGGATGAGGCACAAGAGCACGAATGAATCGTCCACCCGACGGAAGGGTCGGAATTCACGGCTCGCAAAGGAACTGCGCAAAGTGGTGGGCTTACTTTTTTTTACCTACAACCCTAATCTGCTGATTTCCTAACCATTGAAGTCGAAAATTTCAGAATGACTTCGGATATCTACTATATATAAATTTCTAATGTCCGTGCGCCCGTCCGTCCAGGAATTCAACGTGCCCCCAGGGCATGTCCCGGGGAGAGGGGGCCGTTCGCGCATTAATGGTAGCAGAAATCCCCAAACAAAAGAATAATTGTTTCGCAACGGTTTTTATTGATTTATTTAGTATTAAAAAATTAAAAAAGGGAAACAACTTTCTTTCAAGGGTGTTCTAGCCATTACGCGTTTCTTAGATGTTTTTAGTATCTAAGAAGGGGAAATAACTTTCTTTCAAGGGTATTCTAGCTATTACGCGTTTCCTAGATGTTTTTTTAGTATCAAGGAAGGGGGAATAACTTTTTTTCAAGGGTATTCTAGCCATTACGCGTTTCCTAGATGTTTTTTTAGTATCAAAGAAGGGGGAATAACCTTCTTTCAAGGGTATTCTAGCCATTACGCGTTTCCTAGATGTTTTTTTAGTATCAAGGAAGGGGGAATAACTTTCTTTCAAGGGTGTTCTAGCCATTACGCGTTTCTTAGATGTTTTTAGTATCTAAGAAGGGGAAATAACTTTCTTTCAAGGGTATTCTAGCCATTACGCGTTTCCTAGATGTTTTTTTAGTATCAAAGAAGGGGAATAACTTTCTTTCAAGGGTATTCTAGCCATTACGCGTTTCCTAGATGTTTTTTTAGTATCAAAGAAGGGGGAATAACCTTCTTTCAAGGGTATTCTAGCCATTACGCGTTTCCTAGATGTTTTTTTAGTATCAAGGAAGGGGGAATAACTTTCTTTCAAGGGTGTTCTAGCCATTACGCGTTTCTTAGATGTTTTTTAGTATCTAAGAAGGGGAAATAACTTTCTTTCAAGGGTGTTCTAGCCATTACGCGTTTCTTAGATGTTTTTAGTATCTAAGAAGGGGAAATAACTTTCTTTCAAGGGTATTCTAGCCATTACGCGTTTCCTAGATGTTTTTTTAGTATCAAGGAAGGGGGAATAACTTTCTTTCAAGGGTATTCTAGCCATTACGCGTTTCCTAGATGTTTTTTTTAGTATCAAAGAAGGGAATAACTTTCTTTCAAGGGTATTCTAGCCATTACGCGTTTCCTAGATGTTTTTTTTAGTATCAAAGAAGGGGGAATAACTTTCTTTCAAGGGTATTCTAGCCATTACGCGTTTCCTAGATGTTTTTTTTAGTATCAAAGAAGGGAGAATAACTTTCTTTCAAGGGTATTCTAGCCATTACGCGTTTCCTAGATGTTTTTTTTAGTATCAAAGAAGGGGGAATAACTTTGTTTCAAAGAGTATTCTAGCCATTACGCGTTTCTTAGATGTTTTTATTATTAAAGAAGAGACTTAACTTTCTTTTAAAGGGTATTCTAGCCATTACCAGGTTCTTCTGTTTTTTATTCTTGAAGAAGGGTGATACATTTGCTTCCAGGGGGTGTTCTGACCATTACGCTTCACTTCTATTTTTGTTGAGGATCAACTAAGGATGTGGAGTTTCTTTCAGGGGGCATTCTGAGGAGGGACAGGCTATTTGGTTCTGAACATGGCCGTAGGCATATTTCGAAGGGTATTCGCGCCAATGGGGAAACAGCGGGAAAATGGGAAGCACCCTGTAGTGCCTTGCCCCCCGGGAGGGCCAGTCGATAGCAGCCGCGAAGCGGCTGTTATCGACTGGTTACATTACTAATCTATTTTGACTCATTTTCTATCACTGCTATTGCTGCAGCAACATTTAACACTTTTAGGGCGTCGGCTCTCGCACTACCCAAAATAGTGCTTCAGCGGCTTTGTTCGGGACCCCGGTGAAGGAAATCAAAACGGAACCCGCTGAACCGGTCAGCCGGCTCATCCTTCATAAATTTCAGTTTTTTAGTCACCTTCTCCCCCGCCTACACAGAAGCGCGTCAGAACGCCGAGGCTGCCCCACTCGCCCCCGTTCCAGCCAAGGCATTGACCGACTTACGGGCCGCTAATTCATTATCTTTGCAGGAAGATTCTCCGAAATACCAGTCAAAGTGCCTCGGAAAGCAGTGATGGGCGAAGAGCCACTCCGATTTCCATGGTAACGATTGTGCTTTGCTGCGAATTAAACTATATTTTTTAGAAGCCGGACACATCTAAGAAGGGAGCGAAACAGAATGTTCAAAAACGGTAAAAATTTTAACATTTGTCCCGGATTTTTCCGATTCAACTCTAGTAATGCAAAAAAAACTTTCGGGTAATCGGGCGCTAGTTTGTCAGGACTATTTATTCGAAGCAGCCATTTCCGCAACAATGTACCTCTCCGATTAGTGATGCTTGAGATAGACGAAATCCCCGTGGTGATCATCTTGGTGCTTGTCGTGCTCGTATCCATGTTGATGATCATCGCCATGGTGGTCGTCGTGCTTAGTGTAGTGCTGATCGTGATGGCCGTACTGTTGATCATAGTGGGGCTCGTAGTGTGAATCTTGTCCGTGGTAGTGAGAGCTGAAGATTATGAGGGTTGGCCGTTATCTTACAACAAACTGACTTGTATGGCGAATATTTCTCTTGATGGGGTTCATAATAGCCATAGGTAGAGTAGGGGGTGTAACCGTAAGGGGCTTGCTCATGGTGGAATTCGGTGCCATAGCTATGCGGAGCGTATGGGGTGTAGTGAGAATTGTGATCATCTGAAAATTGGCTTTTGTAGTTACAAGTCAAAAATATTTTTTTAATGGTTGAATTTGATCGGTCCTCTCTCTTACTTACCATGATACGGGGTGTACTTGTAGCCTTGACCATGATCATTGCCTGTTCCGTAATACTTGCCGTACTCGGCGCCCTTGGCGTAGTGTCCTATAATTCAGGTGCTAGTATTAAGTATTAATGTAGTGTATTATGCTAGTATTAATTTAGTGCTCGCACTCACCATTTCCTCCGTATTTGAACGTTCCATATTCCTTGTGCTCGCCGTTTTCGTAGCCCTTTTCATAGCCTTCCTTGTATGAGCTGCCGTAGTGGCTCTCGTGGCCTTTCTCGGGTGCTGAAATGGTGATGAATTTTTGATGGTGAAAAATCGCTGTTATACGGGGCAAGGCTCACAATAATGTTCGTAATAATATGGAGCAGCCATCGCTCCGCAAATGCCGGCGGCAAGCATAGTGAATTTGAGGGAGACCATGCTGCTGATCGGGTTCAGGCATTTCTTGTGGCAGACCTTGACTTTTTATACTGTGCAAGTAGGTCGCGCATTCCACAGCTGCCGCCACAGTCTTCCACGTTTTTGTGGCACCCTTTGTCCAGCGGTGTTTGTTAGTAGGAATTTGTATCTCCGGTAGGAAGCGTATAAATGTGTTTCTGGGTTTTTTCGGGGAGTTTCTGACAAAAAGACTCCATTAGAAATACCAGTGATAATTAGGCAGCAAATTTTTTATGAAAAACAAAACTCCTTTCCAGAGAGCGATCACCTCCCGAAGAATTAAATGAGAGCTTCTTGGTCGAGCCCGACTCCGAGCGCGTCTTCATGGAGATAACGCAGAAGAACCAAGAAGAACTGGACTCGGCGATGACCTTAATTCAAAAAGAGATGAAACAACATAAGACCTCTGAAATACCGCTACTTCCGAAGGCAATTAGAATCGGTAGCGATTGCCCGTTTTTTTATATATTTTGTTTTTCAGGCAAGTACGAGATCAAGTCATGGTATAGCTCGCCGTTTCCAACTGAATACGCGCATGCGCCGGTCGTGTTCATCTGCGAATTCTGCTTGAAATATGTGCGTACGTACGAGCTGCTGTTGCAACACATTGGCAAATGCCCGCTCTACCATCCGCCCGGCAATGAAATTTACCGCAGTAACGGCCATTCGGTTTTCGAGGTGAGACTTCTCAATATTCGCTTAATGATTTCCCTTAGGTTGATGGTGCGTTGGCGAAAACATACTGCCAGAACCTCTGTCTGCTCTCCAAATTGTTCATCGACCACAAGACGCTTTACTACGACGTCGAGCCGTTCCTTTTCTATGTGTTGACGCAGAACGACGAAAATGGGCACCATTTTGTCGGATACTTTTCAAAGGTACACCAGCTTCTGAAATGTGCCTACTAATTTCATTTTAGGAGAAGAATTCAGTGAACTGGAATCTTTCCTGTATCGCGACACTGCCCTGCTATCAGAAATCCGGATATGGCCGCTTTTTGATTGCCTTCAGTAAGTCGGCGAATAGCAACGATCTAATTTATCGTTAGGCTACCTCTTGACGCGACGCATGGGGGCGACCGGCTCGCCGGAACGGCCACTTTCACGCATGGGTCTGCTGGCCTATGCGCCGTATTGGCGGGAAGCCGTGTTGGAATGGACGAAGAAGAATCGGAAACGGGACAGCAATGACAAATTTACTGTCAACGGTACTGGTTATGGATCGGGAAGATTAAAGAGATGAGGACGGCATCTGTTGAACCCCCCTTGGGGAGGGGGGGGGGTTCAACAGGTCCCGCGGCGATCTCGCGCGAGAGAGGGCTCCCAGGGGGAGAGGCGCAGAGACATTTTCTTTCCCTCGCGTAATCGAATGACTTATGCCGCCCCTATCTCTTTAACTTTGATTCTAGCCATCGCCTCCGCGACCGGCATCCGCCCTAGCGACATCATTTTCATCATGGATCACATGGGGTGGCTGTCAAGCGAGAACCGGGATTCTTCACCGTAAGCTTTTAGCTGGCGCTAACAATTTTTTAGAACTTCTAAAGGAATATAGTAATCGTTTTTGGATTAAACCAAAATGTTATTACATAGAAATTTCAACAACCCTTAGTACATCAAGATTCTATTAATTTAATTTTCAGTTCATCCCGCTCCATCGAGGTCACGATCAATTGGCACGAAGTCGACGAGCACTGGGAGCAGAGTAAGAAGCCCAACGCTTTCTTGAAGCTTGACGAGCTGGCTTTACAGGTATACCGATTTTCGTAGTGACATACGGGGGGCGGAAACCGTTTTTGTTTCTAGACGTTCTATCGATGATCACGTACCCACTAGCACCCATTCGTGTCGTCGTCCCCCATTAAAGCCTTTTCACCATGCTTTTGCTAATCTTAGTTGAATGCCGTGTGTAAATGTCCTTTGTCGTTGTACTGTTTGCACAAATATTTATAAATTTTTTTTTGTGTTGCATGGTTGATGTGATAAATGTGTACTTTTTGATGGCTGGTCGGTAGCGCGGAATGGTGGGCAAGTGGTTCAGCGCATTTGCAGCGCTGCGGTGGGCGAGGGGCTACATGGCTTGCACTGAGACCAGGGGCTTGCAGCGCTTGTGTCCTTGCTGCGCTTCGGAAGCAGCCACTTGCTCTGGGAGTTATTGTGAAACTCCGAGACAACGATTCGGCAGTTCTTAGCGGGTGTTGTGTTGTGTCTTTGAAAGTCGGAGTGGGAAATTACATCATACAAAAAATCTAGTCTACATATTATCAAGCCATATTTCAGTGGAAACCCGGCGTCTTTGCCCAGCGCACCACTTTTGTACGTCCCGCGCCCCGTGTCGACACACGAAGCCCAACGTAAGTTTGTCGGAGCATGCCGGAATATTTTTTTCGCTTATCCAGCCCGATAAATTAAACTGAATTCAATTAATTGGGTGCTTCAGCCATCGGCGTTCCGGATCTTTGCCGTACATCGGCGGGACGGGCAGCACACCTAATGGTCGAAGCATTGCCTCGGTCGGCTCGACGGTGAAGGATGGCATCGGACGGAGGAGAGCGGATCGCCGGAAGAAGGCACGTGAGGATACGACGGAAGATGATCAGGACGACCTCAAGGAGTTACCCAGAAAGGGCGGGCGCTCTTGTAATCCACGTGAGTTTTGCGTCGGTCTGGTTAAGTTTCTGCTGCCACACCTTTATTGCTCGTGTTCTCAATTCTATTTTCAGTGATCAACCTCGGATTACGCAAAAAGAAGGAGGACGATTCTGACGATGAGGAGGAAAAGTCGAATCCATCCGCACGGCGACGGTTGCCACTCGGTCGGCCGGCCGGTCTGAATAAGAAAGGACCACGAGCAGCCAGCAACGAGAAGAAGCCGGCTCAGGGCGCGCGCAGTGCCGGTGGCACGGGGCGGAAGAAGGCCGTGTTCGAGGAGGACAGCCCGGTTGAGCAAAGCTCGTCGTCGTCAAGTGGTGGGTGGATATTGAGCTTTAAAAAAGCCCAAAGAGCATGCAAGTTCGTAAGCTAAAAAACTTTCATACTTTTTCAGACTCCGAGGACGAGCCGTATCGGGTGCGCAAAAACAGCCAAAAGAGCTCGAAAAAAGGCCCAACCGTCAACGCGACGAACGTGAAGCCGAAGGGCCGAGGTCGACCTCCTAAGGCCAAGAAGCCGCAGCAGCGTAGCCCTGGAAAGGTCTTTCCGCCAAACTACGGGCGCAGAGGGCGTTCCAACACGCCGCCCAAATCCCCGACGACGCCTGTGCAATGCGCGAGTGTAGCAACGAGCGTTGGCACCGATGGCACGGTCCCGATGCGAATGGGCGAGGCGGCGCCGAGCAGTCCTGGCGGCGGCCGAACGATGGCTGACGTCGGCGGGGATGACTCTGAAGATGGAGTAAGTTATAACGATTGATTTGGCAGTTTTCGGTATTTTGAATAGGTTTAATCTGTTTTTCAGGGCCAACCCCCACTCCCGACGTCTTTACCGAGACCGCCACCTGATCCGCCGGAAGAAGATGGGCCTCACATTGAACAACGTTCTTCCCGCGGCGTGACATCGAGTCTTCGGTCCGAGTCGCGCCACTCGAGCCAGTCCAACTTTCGGCAAAAGGCCAGTCGGGCGTCGAGCACGGATAGCTCTCGAAGCAGAAGTATCGTGGAATCGGACGACGATCATATCCGGCACAGGTGAGTGGACGTTAGAATTTTCAAACTTTTTAACTTTTCAACAAAAGGAATTTTAACATAGAAAATGTCACTTTTTCTAAATCTGATATGTCGGCAGCGACCTTGAAGGTTTTTCACAACGAATACACACGCTAAAATCCTTTGCTAATCCGATAGCACTAAAAACAGCTGACGAAACTAAATTTTTATAAACATTTTAATAGCTCAGCCACTATTTTTTTATATTAATCATGATTTTCAGGCCAAGCTCCCCAGCGTCATCGCTATCTTCCCTGGACGATCGTTGGCGGGAGAGCCCGCGGCCTCTCGGCGACCTCTTCCCCACCCATACCGATACCGTGAACATGGGCGGCGTGCCGGATATGGACGACGACGAGCCATCAGGCAGCGGGTAAGCTTTGGTTTTTTAAACTTACGCCAAATTATTACCCCTACCCACTTTCCGATTTTTTTCATCTCAGTTAGTTGGCTTGTCTTATTTTTTTTCGGCTCAACTATACTATATTATTACCTCATATGACATGCCAAACATTTTGGTCTACTTTATAGCACGGTAGCTTCAAAAAAAGAACATCTACTGAAATTCTCCTCGAAAATACACGTTTATTTAGTGACGCCGCTTCTAACGACGAAGCGCCGCCGGTGCTCAACGTCGAACCTATTGGTGCCGCCGAGCCGATGAGCAGCGGTGGTCTGCCCCCCCGTCGCCACACTGCAAATGGCACCATCACCAATACGTATAGCTGCTCCTAAATTTCCTTACCGCATTCTATTTGCAGGCAATCATCCGCTGTCCATCCCCGCATTTGACGACGACGACGACGCGCCGCCCCAGCTATCCCCGAATATCATGGTGCGTGCTGAATTAATTTTAATTGGGATTTTGGGCCCAATTTGATTGGATAACGCTCGATTTAGGATGAGAAAAACGACACGGCCACGTCGAGCAAATCCGTCACCGCCCACGACGTGCCCGATGTAAGTGGGAGATCGTTAGATCGAGCTTATTTTGCAAATTTAGGGTCATTAAACGTTTTTGTTTTGCAGAGCGCAATGGACCGCCCGCCCAAGGCCCCGGCAATGCTGTCGCACCCAATCGAGGATGAGGTAAGCAGGCTCTTTTCTGCAGTTTTTGCAGGGCACAATTTTTATCCTGCCGTGAAAATTAGGCAGACAGTCAATCATTTTTTGCAGGATCCGATCCCGGAAATACACCACAGCTTGCCCGGACTCTCAAGTGGCTTGCCGCCCGTCTCGCAACAGATCCAGATGACGCCCCAGTCACAGCATACGCTACAATATCCAGGGTTAGTTGCAAGGGGAAGCTAGCGACAACGTGCAAAGGGCCAGGATTTCACGTCAGAATGCATAAAATCAAAATTGCTGAATTCAGAACGCCTAATTTCATAGTTTCGGTATCATAAAAATTTACCCTATTTTAGGAGTGGCGGCGGGATGCTGGTCATGGATTTGGGGCAAGCGACACCGGGCAGCGTGGGACAGCTTTGTGCCCCGGGAAGTGTCCATCAGACCACGCCGGAGATGCCGCAATTTATGAGCCCGCCGCAGATGCAGGTTGGGCTTTTAGAACTCGCCGTAAATCGGCGAATTTCTTGAAAAATTATTGAATTCAAACAGTGGCATTTCAGTTTGAACATTGGTAGGATGAACAACTGACCTACGAATTTTTCAGCCTTCCTGCATGCAACCCGGCTCGGTCTCCTCGGTGCACTCGGTCGGCGCCGCGGGGATGAACACGTCGGGCGGGCCGCACGAAATCCCGCCAGGCTACGGCCCGTCGACGCCCGCAACGCCGCTGCGACACCCGGTTACACCGGGCATCGGGCCCGCGCAGAACACGCCGCCCATGTCCAACCAGCCGGCCAGTAAGTGCCTAAAAATCACTAAAACTCGAAAAAATGTGCTTCAAGAGCTCTCAAAATTCTTTTTTATGGTCGCCTATGGCGTAAGTCCTCAAAACTAGAGAAACCACAATTGTTCATCTTTTTAAAGTTTATAAATGAGAAATTCCAGTGGGCACAAGCCCTTATGGGATGCCTCTCGGCCCGTCGCCGCTTTGCGTGCCCAGCGTTGCCGCCCAGAGCACGCCACCGATGATCCAAGCCCAGCATCAGCCACCCCCGCCACAACAGCAGCCCCAGCCTAGCACGAGTCAACCCGCGAAACGCGATAAAAAGGTATGAATTTTCCCCTGCTAAAAAAACTAAAACTACGATCAGAACCTATTGGCGATTTTTAGAAAGCGTCCTCCAGCCGCTCAGCCGCACACCACGCCGCCCCGCCGGGCGCCCAGCAGCAAGCGATGCAAGCATTCGGCTCGCTTCCGGCCCACCCTTTCATGGGGATGCAAACGCCGCTAATGCCCTCCGGCTTCACCTATCCCACCATGTCGTATAATCAGGCGGCATATATGCATCCCGGCTTCGACCCGATCACCTATCAGGTAGCAAATTCCCATCGCCAAACAACGACGATTTTCAGCAACAATGGTTTCAACAAAACTACCAACGTGCCCAGAATCCCGGTGAGTTTTGTCTTTTTTTAGCTAAGGAAAGCAGCTTTTTTCGAACCGCTCGAATACCGCTCGAACCGGTTTTTAGATACCCCATTTCGTCGTTTTCGCTTTCGAAAAACGGATTTCCCAATTTCGACTGGCTTAAAATTACTAAAAAAACGCAATTGTCAGAATCGTGCAATTATCGGCTTACCATTAGTTTCAAAACTACGGAACCTCACGGCAGCGAATTCCGGTTTCTTTTTTACAATCGTTTCTCCCCCAAATCATCAGATATGCCTTCCCATCCCCTTTACAAGGGCTTAAAAAACCATGCCAATTTCAGCTCCAATGATGCAATTCTATGGCGGCTACGCCCAGGCACCTATGGGCGGCGGGCAGCCCCGTGTGCCCGGCCCATCGTCAGCTTCTGGTTCCGGATCAGGCTCCGGCCGTCATCCAAACCAGGGCCCCACAGCCGGAACCTCCCAACCCTGGCCGACCCACCAAAATTTTGCCAGCACCCCCACCGGCTTTGCCCCACCACACCCGCAACAAGTTGCCCACCCGCAGTTCCCGGATTTTGCCTCATACCCGGGGGCCACGTGGCCGGGCCCTTTCAATCAGACCTTTAACCCGATGGGCGGACCGGGCAAATGACAATTAGTTCCGGTCTAGCCTTTTTGAATGCCCCCCCGCTAACGACCAGCACCCCACAACGATGGGCATCTAATGCCCGCCATTTCCCCTTACCGGTCGTGTCGATACGCCACAGATGGACCAATTCTCAACCCCGGCGCGCAATAACGAAATTGCAATCCCCCATTTTTCGGGCCTGTATTTATGAAGCCCTTTAGTTGTTGTTGCATATCGATTCCACTCACTCACTCTCCGCACCACATAATCTCAAAGCTTTTACCGCTCGCCAACGATCTCCACCCACCCCCTTCTCCTCCTTGTAGTGCATTTTAGGACTTGCTGGTCTCAGGTCGCCGCCATTCCCTCAATTTTTACCAACTTCCAACCCGCCATTCCTGCCATCTCGAATAGACTGTATTGTGCCACCCTGTATTTGACGCCTTTTCACGCTCCCCTGGATTGAATGCCCCCCGAAAAATCGAATTTCTGAGACAAAATGTTGTTTTTGCACGGGCGCTATATCTAGGAGACGCGAAATGCGTTAGATACGGGTTTCCCTATATTCCTTCCCGGTATCTTTTCACCCCAAGCCAACGCGTTCCTTCCTCACTCTCGTGATACGATAAAGATATTTCGGTTTTACGAAATATGCGCCATACACAGGACAATACATAAATTCAAAGACGTTTATTATGTACATTTAATAAAATGAAGGGGGGGGTTCGAGTTGTCGAGTGTAAACGGGAGAGAGGGGAGGGGCTAGGGGTGTTCGCATTTGCTGGTCGTCTTCGGGAGTGTCTTTGGTTGTGTGTGGTTGCCGTTCACTTCGCGTGCCGTCTTCGGTTTGTGCGCACAGCGGGACCGCGGCTTCAGATCGGCTCGCATCGTCTTCCCCTCGTTCTTCGGCGCCTCGGAGCGCGGGGCCTCCGATTTATCTTTAATGGGCGTCGACATAATGTGATACTCTGAACGGGCCGGCGGATCGTACTCGGACTTCGACTCGGCGGTTCGCGTGTGTTCGTCGAATTGGGTTGCCTGAAGGTGATCGAATTCCAAACGGTTATCTAGGAACCTGTTCATGGATATCGTAGCCAAAGTCCGGGATACGATGGCCGTTCGACCGTTTGGGGAGCAGCTTCAACTCGGCGAAAAATGGGTCGGAGAGAAGTCGATGTGCCGTGATTCTAGAAGCGACATTCGGAAAATGCGCTTTAAGGCTATACCGTTTTTTAATGTTGTAGACGAGGATCTTCTCGAGGACGGGCAGCATTTCCTTTGGTATCGACGGCATATGCTGAACAAATCGGAATTGACGGCTGTTTTACCGGGTTCACCTTTTGCAGGCCAAGGTTTTTGCCCTTGCGCACGCGAGGTCGGCCCACTTTCATCGCCTGGCAATGATGGTAACTCGCTCTGGTAACAGACCCATGGGTCGAAAAACTGCGTATAAGAATTCAGCGTTAAAAATAGCCTAAGGTGCAAAATAAATAAAGCTAAAAACTGGGAAAACTAGCGCATAAAAAAAGGCGCGAGCCGTTAACTTCGAGGCCTCATCCAGCACCTTCACGTCTTCATCGGTCGGGTAGCCCAGGACATTGACGACGACGGCGGCCATTTCTTTCGTCTTGGCTGATGTGAAGAGCGTCTAAACAGGAAAACGGTAGAAATCCAAATAAAATTACAAAAAGATAAACTAAAACTATTCGAAGAAAATTACCGACCTGGCCTGTTGCTATTTCCGCCATGACGCACCCGCCGGACCACACGTCTAAAAGGCAAGTGAGCGGTGTTGGCAATCGTCACCGATGCCACAGGTGAAGCGACACGAACCGAACATCAGCTCCGGGGCACGATAGGGTCGGGCGACCTGCAAAAGGCGTAATTTCACAAATGCAAAAACAGCACCTGATATGGCATATAGTCGGCCTCGTTGCTGATGATCCGGGCGTTGCCAAAGTCGGCCAGCTTGAGCAGCATCGTGTTCTCGTCAAAGATGAGGTTCGCCGGCTGAGACAACGATTAGATTTGGTATATAAGGGTACACCTTAATATCCAAATGGGCAATGTTCATCGAGGCGAGATAGGCGAGGGCGTTGAACATTTGCCAGGAGAGAACCTGAAAGTAAGTGATTACCAGCGTTGTCACCATGCATATGAACCTCACGAAACATTTTTTAACCTAACACCTGAATCTACCATTTTTGTCAATTTGTGCCACTAAATTTGGCCTATCAAGGGCAAAATGGCTTTAAAAAAAACAACCAAAACTTTCTAAATTCGTTCTAAAAACAACTTCGCAACTGCAAAGCTATCACCTTTGTGTCCAGCAGGTTGAATCCCTTCCGGTTATCCTTTAGATGCCGACCGACTTCGTGGGGCAACATGTCGAGAATCATGTTGTAAGGGTTCTAAATCAACAAATTCTCGCAAAATCTTAAACAAATACCCCGATATCTGTTGTCAGCTGATAATAAAGTAGTCGGAGGCAGTGGTTGTGCTGGATTTTGCTGAGGATCTCGATCTCGGCCGGCTAAACAGGGATTTCGAAGTGCTTTTGAGGGCATAAGGTTAGAGTGCAGTTTACCCCCCAGCCCTAACTTTTCAGCCATACGTCCTATTAATGCGCCGAGTATCTCAAAATGTTCGCCGTGGTCGAATTACTATAAAAAAGTTGTTTTCTTGCGGCAAAAATTGCTGAAAAATTTTTTACAAGATTTTGAAAGTTGAAAAGATTAAGCCGCTATGCTTCGATGTACTAGGAGTCTAAAACTCAAATATTTTTATTTTCCGCTATTTTTTTTCGGCTCAAACGTACTGTAGGCTTGTTCTCCAGAGCAAGAGCTACATTTTGGTACTATTGACAGCTCTGTACGTCAAAAGATAGCCGAGATACGAAAACCCACTTTGGAACAGCAAAATTTAACTAAAGAAAACCCAGACTTATAATTGTTATAAAAATTTTTCTAACAATTTTTGATGTAAGAAAACAACGTTTTTATAGTAATTCGACCACGGCGAACATTTTGAGATACTCGGCGCATTAATAGGACGTATGGCTGAAAAGTTAGGGCTGGGGGGGGGGTAAACTGCACTCAAGCCGGGCATAAATTACAAGTTCTCCTTCCTTTTGCGGCAATGGTTCTGTTGACGAGCCTTTGCCCTTTGGTCGGCATAGCTGGGTCGCCCTGGAAAACAAATTTCAGAATTTACCCAATAGCCTTTTAGCACTTGACGTGTTTGTAGGCGAACAGCCCCTGCTCCGGCTGCTCGAGGCTGATCAATACGACCGTGCTGAAGCGCCCATGCCCGCAGTTTATGGTATCTGAATTCGGATTTGGCAAACGAATCACAAACTCCATGCCTCCGGTCCATTCGATCGTTGCGTCGGCGGTGCTGGACTTTCCGTGGACACGTTTTGCTTGAAACTTTCTTGGAACCCTCGGTTTCTCGTCTTCTGACATGACTAAACGTAAAGACTTATGCTCATTACAGTTCAAGCGAAAAGCTTACCAATTAAGTGAAGCGATTTGAAAGATGCGCGTAGTAGAAAATGGTGGTGAGGCGAAGTCGGCGTTCTTCATGTTCAAACAACTCAGGGAAATTTGGGCCATTTCCGAGATTCCGTCGATTTATTCAAATTACGTTGCCCTCATTGTCCTTCGGCTTTCTGGCTTTCAAAGATGAAAGCACCTTTTAAAAGTTTGTATATTTTTCTAGTTAGCTTAAAAGTTATTTTTTCTGAAAAAACTATTGATCATCCAAAATGTCTTTATTGTTATCTTTTGCTATAAATTGTTTTTGTGTTTCAGGGCTGTTTAGCGCGTCCGTTTAAAAAGGCACGCCGATTTGTATTTTTTGCTGGTTTGTACCGCCTAGAAAGCCCACGGCCGTTCAGATCTATGGGAAGGCGCGCATGAGAGGGGCTTCCCCCACTCCCCAAAAATGTTAAGAGCGCCACTCTTCTTTAGCTCATAACTTTCCCCCCTGACCGTATTTTGAAAATCGCCGCTCTAGTTCGATAGAGAAAAAAATTCTGCACATTTTAGTAAAAAAACTTAGAGGAATAGCGGCTGACAGAGTTTTCTATAGCGTTAAGAAACCAGCCATAGAAAATGTTAAGGATTTTCTCCTTTTTTGCTGATAACTTTTCCCCTGGGTCATATTTCGAAAATCGCCGCTCTAGTTCGATAAAGCAAAAAATTCCACACAATTTCGTAAAAAAACTTTTATATCATGAAGTGTTGGAAGCGTTTTCTATAGCTTTTAAAGCTCGTGCACGCTCTGAACGGCCGTGAGCCGTACTTCCGCGAATTTCAAGAAGAATTTATTTTTTTCGCACACTGGTCAAATATTTTGTTTTGACTCTCACGAAACGTCCGCGTAACACTTTTCCTGCCGCTGGTTCGTCATTTGGCAACATTCGTTGTCGACCGGGCGGCCAGTATACGACTGGCTATTTGGTGTCCAGCGGGTAGTTCCCAGAGCACTAGAGAGAGCCAGACGGGCAGAGAGGCAAGAAAATTAGAGCCAGCAACGTTTCGGACTATCCAAAAAGGGAAGCAAACAAACCGTTGGGCCCCCCGGTCGGACGACGTGGATTGGCCATTGCAAATCATCATTTCGTTTCGATCGTGGAATTGAGCCCCGGCTATATAGTTTTGGCCACGATTCTATACTTTTCCTACGTAGAATTTCTTTAGATTATTTATTTATCTTTTTAAACATTCAAAGAAATTTCGAAATCTGTCGTTATTTCTTGCCTGTTTAAAATTCGCGTTTTTTTAAAACCCGTTGTACAAATTTTGAAACCTATCCTGCCCGGTTTTTGCCAGAATTTGATGATTTGCGCATTAAAGAACGGATTTGAGGCTGAAACTTGCATTATCTTGATATTTCCTCCTACCTTCAGTTCCAAAAATGTAAGCAAAACCTTTTTTTTCAGGGAATGGCCAAAGCGGCCTCGGCGAAGGCAGCTTCAGCCCAACGCTCCAAACAGAAAGGAGCAAAAGGCCGCGGCGGGCTGACGTTCGTCCTATGGTTTCTCGGCGGAATCGCGGCGCTGGTCGGTGTACTATGGTTGTTGCCCGAAAAACAACCCGGAGAAGGTGGCGTGCCGACACGCGTCGATCGAAACCGCTTGTCCGCTGCCGAGGCCCAGAAATACGACCAAGGCTACAAGGACCATGCTTTCAACGAGTACGTGTCGAGCCTGATTTCGCTACATCGCCGGCTGCCCTTCATCGCGCCGCCCAGGTGCAAGGACGAGAAATACGCGGATGACCTGCCGGATATGTCGATCGTCATCTGTTTCCACAACGAGGCCTGGTCGACGCTGCTCCGAACTGTGCACTCGGTTCTCGACCGCACCCCGGCGCATCTCCTGAAGGAAATTATTCTGGTTGATGATTCGTCGACGATGGAGCATCTGGGACCGGAACTGGATAGTTATGTCAGCGGTCTCGCGAAAGTTCGACTCGTCCGCGAGCCGCACCGCGTCGGGCTGATCCGAGCTCGTCTCACGGGAGTCAAGGTCGCACTGGGAACTGTCGTTACCTTTTTGGACGCGCATTGTGAGGCTACGGAAAGATGGGCCGAGCCACTACTTGATCGGATTGCCCAGGACCCGCACTCTGTCGCTGTCCCCAACATCGACCCGATCCAGGAAGACACTTTCCAATATGTCGCCGAGCTGTCCCCGTTGATCGGCGGATTCGATTGGAATATGCAGTTCGTTTGGAGGGATCTGTCGCCGGAGCAAAAGCGGAAGCGCAAGAACAATTTGGAGCCGATCCGCACCCCCGTGATGGCCGGTGGATTGTTTGCGATTAGGAAGGACTTCTTTGAGCATCTCGGCTCCTATGATCCCGGCTTCGACATTTGGGGCGGCGAGCAGTTCGAGCTCAGCTTCAAGGCATGGATGTGCGGAGGGAGAATCGAAATTGTCCCGTGCAGTCATGTGGGCCACGTCTATCGCCAGAGCACGCCCTATACATTCAACGACCCGATCAACACCATCAGGCGAAATCTGCGTCGTGTAACCGAGGTCTGGATGGATGATTACAAGTACCTGCACTACGAGCGTCACAATAATAGGACGTATGGCCATGGCGATGTATCTGCCCGGCTTGAACTTCGCAAAAACCTTGGCTGCAACGATTTCAAGTGGTACCTGGAGCATGTCTACCCAGACCAATACGTCCCTCACAACCTCCAGGCCAAGGGTGAGATCCGGAATTACGGTGGTGAGCCTCACCTTTGCGTCGAGAGCATCATCCGTGGTAGCCGCGAGCCGGATTACGAAGTCGTCCCTGTCCACTGCCATCTGCTCGGGGAGAATCAGTTCTTTGAATTGACCGCCAACGGCGAGATCCGGCGTGACGTCAGCTGCCTCGAGCAGGTGGGCAACGTCCTGCGCGCCCGCTTCTGCGACGGGCGGAGCACGCAAAAGTTTACGCACGATCGCGAGAATGGGCATCTGAAGAACGAGGGTAGTGGCCAGTGCCTGACGACGATCATCCGTCCCGACGGCCATCTTTTCCGGATGGAAACATGCCGTGCCGGTGACCTCATCCAGCACTTCAAATGGCAGCAATATTTTTGAATTGATTGATTAAAGGGTGCATTAATGTGATAGGTTGCAGTGAAATTTCATCCCATTTCGTTCTTCCCAAAAATTGTGATCTTTATGATAACTTTGCTTTAGTCTTGCAAAACTGCCCGTGATTTTTCTAAAAACATTTTGAACCTAACTATTCTATTCAGTTCGCGACCGATTGTTACTGTGATATCATCCCTTTACAACCAAAGTACGCTTTCATAATTGCCTTTTTTAAAGCTATCGGGTGGGTGTTAATATTTCGCTTATTATATCGCTGGCTGTGATCATGCATTTCCAGGGCTCTCTCTTTTCTAAGCAATATCAATCTTGTTTTCGGGTTTTCTCTATTGGATTAGGGTTGTGCGTTTCAATAATAAATTTTTTAGGGCGATGGCCCTTTTGGAGCTGGCCAGACTGCAGCAGCCATACGAAGCCGCGGTCAACGCCAAAATCAGCAGTCATCGCGTGGTTGTGGAGGGCAAATACACGGTTGGGGATTTTAAGACGGTCTTTTTAATTTATAAAAAGTTTATATCATTATAATATACAGCTTTTACTGATCGTAAATCACAAAAATTAGAGTTTTTACTTTTAATTAGCTAGAAACAACGCCAATCTCTCAATTTAGCTATACACGGTCCAAGTAACCGTCGACACCTATGCGTGGACGGTGGAGCGGCGGTATAAGGATTTTGATATCCTTGATCAGCAACGGTTCCCCGATCGAAGCCAGTCGTTTTTGCCGCCGAAGAAGGTTGTGGGAAATTTGGTGGGTGTTGAACCAAAGGCTTCACAATTTACTGAAGCGACAAAGCCAACCACGCGATTTCAGGACCTCGAATTCATCAATGAGCGCAAGTCGGAGCTGAACAAATACATGGCGGCCCTGTTGGCAAAAGAGGTGGGTGTAATACTGTCAAAAGCTTTTTATCTAAACCTTGAAATTAGGCCTTTTTTCAGATTGAGCATCAAAAACAGATGGGTGCCAATTCCTTTTCGATGCCCGTCGCTCGTTTCTTCGACTTTCACGAATACGTAAGTCAATTCGTACTGAATTTAACGCGGTGAACTTTACAATTTATTCATTCACAAATGCAGAGGGAAAATAGGTTTTCAAAATTGGCAGCTGAGTTTCGTTTATTCGGAGAATCTCGCCGAGCGGGGGCAGTTTCAAAGTGGGAAGAAGTGACTTGGCGGGGGCTGGTTTTGGAATGGGACAAGTATCATAATGATCATAGGATAAAAATAAGGGGTGAATATGTCTTTTTTGCTTTTTTTTGCGCGTAAATTTATGCGTCTTCTTCGTTGTGGCCGACCTGGGCGGTGAGTTCACCGCGGGAGCCGACGGCTCGCCGTTTTTGGCGCCAGTACTGCAGACGGGTCCACACCTGCAAGCGATGTTTGGGTTATTAGTTTCATTTTAATCGTAATATTAAAAAAATAAATAGTAGGTTAGTGTTTACCTCGCGAATGGCCAAATAGATCATGGCGACGTTCTTGGCGGCGAACAGGCTGGCGTCGTAGCGCTTGCCGCGGCCCTCGACTTCAAGGAGGTAGTAGAGGTAGATGCGCATTCCAAGGAATGGGCCGTTTACCTTGAGAAATATTAGTTTTTCTTGTTTTCGATTGGGAAAATAGGTCTTTAGAGAATAAATTTCATGATTTTATCAATTTCATAGGTTTTTCACAAAGAACCTCTGCTCGCTTGCCCCAGTTCCGCGTTTTAGATAATTGCAGTATTTTTTTGGCTAAATAGTATCTTTTTTGCGAAAGACTAGGCTGATTTTACGAGGGGTTTAAGAAGGTATTTTAGTAACGTTTCTCAATTTCCTGGTTTTCCCCCCAAAGGATCCATGCTAGTTTGCCAGCGTTCCGTTTTTTGGGATGAACGCAGTCAAATTGATCTGGATTTTTCCATTTTCCTTCAGATTTCCGGCAAAAAATCGCCGTTTAGCCTTTTTTGGCTGATCGCAATAACAATTTTTTAATTTCCCTTTTCTTCCCAAAGAATCCCCGCTAGTTTGCCACCTTCCGGATTTCCTTAGAAGTTCTAACGACTCACCAGGAGCACGTAGAACAGGGCCCACACTTTCTCGCTGATCATCAGGGTGCGGGGGACACGGCTGAAGCGCAGCTTGAACAGGGCGAACGTGGGCAGGATGAAGTTGACGGCGGCGAGGGCGAGGATCGAGATCTCGAGGCACAGGTGCAGCTCCCAGTGGTCTTTCAGGGACTAAATCTTGGGAATAAAAATTCATGTTTTTCATTATCTAAAATCGTCTTTTCGAAAATCACTTTTTGGAAACTGACTTTTTTCGCGAAGTTTAGAATGTAATGTAACAAGAACAACTATCGCAAAAATTCTAAAATCTGTTGAAAAATTCGAAATTTTGGTGTAACATCGGAAATGTTTGGTCGAAAAATCGATATTTCTCTATTTTCAATACAAACCTGTAAATTTTTACGCTTACTTGTTAGTTAGGGATGGTTAAAAATAGTGAAAAACAATTCCGCTATTTATATTAGAAAAACTGAAGCCTAAAAAAAGGTGCCCCCCGATAATGCGTAAGATCCACTTCTTGAAATTAACTTCCGCACCTGCCACAGCAGATCCAAGAAATAGATCGTGTCGGTGAGGTCGAGACAAACGGCCGTTGTCAAGTAGGTGATGTACAGCTGGCGTTGGCTCATGAGCGGGGTGTAGTGGTGGGCCTCGAGGAGGAACAGGAAGATCAGCACTAAAGTGCGGGGTTTTTTGAGGTTGACCTCATGCTCAAACCCGATAGCGAGAGTCCCAACTTGAAGAGGTGGTCGTCGAATAGTTTATCATTGTTGTCCAGACCGGCGGCGGGCAGCTAAAATGAGGTTTTTTTTTGGATGTTGGCCCGAAAAAATGCTATATCTCGACGTGAGAAAATCGGACCGTAATAATCTTTATACCATTCGAAAGCCCGGAAAATGAAGAATTTAATAGAATTTAAAGATTTCCATGTTAAGTTAACTATTGGATTTTGGGACGAATTTTGTAATGTTTGATTTTTTTAAACTAGCAATATTTTTCGAAACTTCCGGTCGGTATAAAACCAACGCTGAGCTCCGCATTGCAACCCATACCTTATCGTGGAAGACTCGAAAGCAAACGGAAATCTTTGCCACCAGCACACACGAGTAGGTCAGCCACCCGATCCACGCGTACTTCACCTTGCTGTCTAAAGGGGTGGTTTGTAGTTGTAGCAGGGTTTTCGCCTCTCTCTCTCTCCTCCTCCTCCTCCTCCTCTCTCTCTCTCTCTCTCTCTCTCTCTCTCTCTCTCTCTCGCTCGCTCTCTCTGAAAACTGACCAATACTGCCCATCTCATCCATTTGCTCCTGGTTGTGGCGGATGGCCAACACCAGCAGCCACACCATCACCACCAAGACGGCCGCGTCGGCCACGAACCAGCCGTACCATGCCTAAAATGGCATTAAAACATTTCTGGTGTCCTCGACGGTCTCTGCTAGCCCTCCTCAATGGTCTATGCTAGTCTTACTAAGTTTGTCCTGGCAATTTAGAGGAGTTCGACCTCCAATAGCCTCGACAAATCAAGAGAACGGTTTCCCGATTTTAGAATTTTCTTGGAATACCCTGTATTTCTGCACGTTCCACCTACCTTATCCTCAAGGTTCGTCAGATAATAGTAGTCGAGGAGCCCGAGCTGGACGATGATCAGCGAGATGCAGATCAAGAAGGAGAAGACGTCCAAGCAACCGCGCACACAGCGCCCTGGATCACGGAAGGTTGGATCTAGTATGAGACGCTCCGATACCCGGTACGACGGCCATATTTCGGTAGTCGGCGTAGGCGGGCGGCTTCTCGTCGGAGGCTAAGACAAGGGCCCGCTCTTCGACAGGCTTTTCCACCGGAAACTCGTCGGCTCCTTCGTAGTACTCTGAACGGAATGTTTTCGATTTTCATTGCGTAATGTATCCCCGGCCCCCGCCACATATCATTTTGTCGATCATTTTGTCGAAACTTCAATTTGTTGACATTTCAAGCCGTCTTTCGCCTCGATTATTTATCTCAGTTATTTCGCAAATTGAAATGTCGAAAAATGAAATTTCGACAAGCTGAATTTCGACAAACTGATGGCAAATCGATTGAAGTACGAACCGGCGTAGGGGATGCTCTCCTCGCCGTTCTCTTCCACACAGTCCTCCGGGATATGTCGCGGATCTCGGCCAGAGGACGGCAGTGTGCTTGTTTCTGAAAAGGAATTAGGTTTTGGGCGCTTTTCGCACTAAAACTCTGGTTTAAAACGCTGGTGTCATTAGGAAAGCTGCGGAATTTTCGAAAACTGACCAGAAACTATCGGTTAGTGTCCAATTCACGGTCTAGTCGAGGGGGGAAGATGCGCGAAAAGTGCGCGGAAAAGTTGGGTAATGCGCTTACTACCCGGCAGCCCCAATCCATGTTTCCGGTGGGGCCTTTTTGCCCCTGTTTCGCGTCTCGACTGGCCGTGCCTCATCGCCGGTAAACATTTCGGGAAGCACGAAAATTCCGGGGGAAACCGAGGGAATGGATCGTCCAGGGAATGGCGTCAGCGAAGGCTTTTCAAGAGGGCCAGTTAGCAGAGTTTATTGGGGGGAATTTCGGGGTTTTTGTCGGTGTTTTGAACGGCCTTATTTTTCATTGATTAGGAAAGCTTTGAGACGAGCAGCTTTTTGGGGAATACCTCGAAATTCCGACAACCAAAATGCGCGAAGTCAGAATCCCGACAGCCAAAATGCCGACATCCAAACACCCGACAGCCAAAATGCCGACATTCGAAAATAACAATTACAAGGAATTCGCATTAAAACCACCACCAAGAATTTGTCGGGATCTTATGGCTCTCGGAATTTTGGCTCTTTGGTTGTCGACATTTTAGGTTGTCGGGATTATGGCAGAAATTCAGATTTTTAGAGAATTCAAAAAAACGGATTATACATCAAAAACCATCCAAGAAAAATCGAGAAAAATAGAAAACCGCGCGGCAATCGAGCAGAGACTAATAGGGATTTTTAATTCGACGATTGGATTTAATTGGCAAATTTGTCGCAGAATCGTAGGCAAACTAGCAGAGATCCTTTGGGAGGAATTGGAAAGATATTTGTGAGCTTAGGAAGAGTAGAAGACCCTTAGATTCACCCGGCTCACTTTCCCCACCAACAAAAATAGCCAAATCCGCGTGGACCGGAACCGAGCCGCGGGGGGATAAAGTAAATCTCGTTAGGGGGATGCCCAAGTCCGAAGAGGGGGCAGAGAAAAAGAGGAGAACTCGTTCGTCAACCCGTTTTGCGGGTTTTTGAGAAGAAGTGGGAGAGTTAGCTGAATCAGAGCTAGAGAGAGTGAGATAGAGAGAGAGAGAGCGAGAGAGCGAGAGAAAGAGAGAGAGAGAGGGAGAGAGAGAGAGAGAGATCGAAATCCCAACACAAAATGTTAATAGACGTCTCTCGTTGTATATTAGTTTGGAAGTGGAACGGCTTGCGGCTCTGACCAAGTGGATGAAGAGGACACGGGGGGGGGTTGTTGCGTGGGGTTGAAGAGTGTTTGTTCGCCCCGAAGGGCACATTTGCACCATTTGTCGAGAACAGCAGGCCGCAACGCGCTAATAGTGAAAGAATTCAGGGCATGGAGACGCTTTTAAAGCTCTTGATCACAAAACTTGGATCTTGGCACTCAAAAGCTAAACACGAAACCGGCGATCTGGATAGTCAGCCCGTCGAAAAAAGCCTTAAGTTAGGCACCGTTTAGAAAACCAGAAAGGGTTACTTTTGGCGCATTTTGCTGGATAGGATCAGCCATTAGTTTTTCTAAAGGGACAAGAAAGTGGATAATCGACCCCTTTCCAGCGCTAGGTCTCGACAGTTAGCGTGCCAACGTGCTTGAAAATTTTTTGCATTCAGAAAATTCGTCGTTAGGACTTCGGTGCCAAGGAATGCGGTCTTATGAAAATTCGACACTGAGCGGCAGAGCCAAATTTGCATAATTGGCCATACAGAAATACTAGATTGAATAAAAAACCGAAATTTAGCCCATCGAAATTACTTGTGTCCAAATTCGTCGGTCTAAACGTCGCGAAGCGGTTTTTCCACCCTCGCTAGGGGCAAAAGTTTCCCACAGGCTCATCATCTGGACAAACAAAAGGGTGGGCGGGTGGGGGGGGGGGGGGTCTCGTGGCGACAATGTGGCTATTGCCAGAAGGCCCCAGGCAAGGAGGAGGGGGGATGGGTTGCCGTGGGGTCAAATATTTGGCATTCAGATCAGGAAATTGGAGCCAGGCGGACGGGGGGGCATAAAATTTGGGGGCACTGCTCCTTCTTGAGAAACTTTGCGGTAGGTAAGCTAGGTTAGGCTTAGGCTTAGGCTTAGGCTTAGACTTAGGCTTAGGCTTAGGCTTAGGCTTCTTCTAAAGCCAAAGACGACTCTTACCTGGTTCCTGTGATGTCATAGAGACATCCAAAAAGACGACAGGATCGTTAGGGAGTCGTGCTCGGGTGTTGGCAGATGGGTACCCCGGTTGTGGTGGTGGTGGGGTGGCTGTATTGATGGGTGGCCAATTTGGGGCCTTGGGAGGATGCAGAGGATGCACCATAGGCCCTCGGGAGGAGCCCGAGCCAGGGGTCACGCCCCCACCACCGCCACCACAATACACCACAATCTGGCACCCTGCCAGGGAGAGATGGAGAGAGAGAGAGAGAAAGAGAGAGAGCGAGACAGGCCACTTGCGCACCACTTCCGCCCGCCGGTAGAATCACCCAAACCACCCGAAATTCAGCACGTCTCCCCTAATCCGGTGCTTTTGCATTATCGGGGGGGGGGGATGTAAGTTGAAAAATTTCTAGCAACGCAATAGTGTTTGTGACAGCGTTTTAGTATAAGTAAGCAGTTTTGAAGTGGAAAAACCATACAAAAAATCTTGAAAATGCAACATTTTGTTTAAAAATCCGCCATTTTTAGCGAAAAAACCGATTACTTTTTTAAACAGAATTGGTATCATTTTGTGCGTTTCTGAATAGTAAAATAGTTCAAAAACACTTCCCTGTACCTTTACAGAAAAATTGGAGACAAAGAAAAAAGTCGATTCCCCCTGATACCCCCCGATATGGCGAAAGGACCAAAATTGCCAGGACGGGGTTGATTTTTCATTTTCTGGTACCTTTAAAGGACCCGTGAAGTAAAACTATGGGTTTTTCGCTTTTCTCCTAAATTCGGTTGGATTTTGACTTGGTAATGTGATGCTCGACCTAAACGTGGGCCAAACTCCTTTCCCAATTCGTGCCCTGGGCCCTAAGCTTGACCAGATGAGGCCAATCGCGCTGCCCTTGGGGATTAGCCGAGTTTATAGCCAAGGAGGAGTCTATGCAAAAATACTTCTAGGTGTGGGGAGGTTAGCAAAGACGCTTTGGGGAAGCGATCCGAGGTGTCTTGTTGACAGGCATTGTTATGTTGTGTATGTGTTCTCACGGGGGAAGTGGAGACGCAAATTGAGGATGAGAGAGCGAGAGAGAGAGAGAGGGAGAGAGAGAGACATAGCAGTATGGATGCGCTAGTAGGTAGGGCATGTTTGGGGGTGGCTCGAATTTCACTCCCCGGCTACCGGTACCCTCGACCGAATTCGGGCCGGTCCATCAGGTGTAAGGGAGGCTGTGTACGCTCGAATACTCTTGACGGAAAATAGGGGATCGGCACGGAATTCGTGTGTCCGGAAAAGTGGTTTTTGTGTATTTTCAAGGTATGGAAACGATAGATACCAGATCGTCGCGGGAGCCCGAATAAAAAAATTGGCGTACGAGCAGTCACGATTTAGGATACGGTTTAAAGGGATAGAGACGGGGGTGACGACGAGTTTTGACGCGAGTGAGAGAGATAGCGAGAGAGAGAGCGAGAGAGAGAGCGAGAGAGAGAGATAAAGAAAGAGATACATAGAGAGCGAGAGATATCTCACTAAAGCGCGATCCATAGACAGTGACGGATCACCAGTATTTGAAGCTGTTTGCGTAGCTGGGAGGTGCGTAGATGAGGTTGAGGAGGGCGGCCATCCAGTAGTGGTTGTGGTTGTGGTCTAGAACCCAGGCTTGAGGGAGGGGGCAATGGCTTGCGTGGACGAATGCACAAACATGCGCCATCTGCACCATCCCACACAACGGCCACACACACACACTTTGCCACATTATCCCCATCCACCCGGGGGTCGAGGCGGATGGGGGGGCAACGTTGCGGGAATCGAGAAGTGGGAGGGCCCGGGCCCGGTTTCTGTGTGGGACCCATCTATGCAAATTGAGTGCATGGTTCAGCAAGGCATCGGATTTCATACGCAAAATTCCACAAAAATCTCTGCTGGCATGCCTCAACTTCCAACTTACGACTTCCACCCACCTTTAACGGGCCTAGAAATCCCAAAATTCCACCCGAATCTCTGCTAGTATGCCCTTTAAGATGCCAGAAAACGCCAAAATCGACCCCTGTCGTGGCCTGGGTCTCGACAGCTACGCCACTCGCCAAAAATTCTGGGCATAAACTTCAAAATTCGCCGTTGCGCCGTGGTGCCGTGTCGCACAGCTGTCGAGACCTAGGCGCCAAAAGGGGAAGATTCACACGCTTGTCAGCCCCTTTAAAGGGCCGAGAAAGTCAGAATCTACATGTTTAAGATCCGGGGATAAGCGTTTTTAGACGTGACGAGTTGCTGTCAAGACCCTAGTTACCAGACGAGGGGTAGATTTCCGCACTTGCCAGTCCCTTTAAAAGTCCGCTACGCGCCGTACACAACCCTACATGCTAAACCAGGTTTTCCGGAATGCTACTAGCAACGTACGCAGGTACAAGAAAGAGAGGATCAGATAAGGCGGCGGGTCGAGTACCCAAGTGGGCCATCTCCAGAAGGGGGCCCACTCCCGTTTCTATTCCCCAAGGGCCCTAAAACCGGGGTCTTCTCATCAGCCCCCTCTGGCCATAGCCCCGTTCCCTCGTTCCGGGAAGATAACCCCGCCCGGACGAGGAGGTAATTTGTAGGCCGCACGCGTGTGTCCGGAGTATGGCTTTGGAATTTTGGGGGTAAGTTGTAGGGGTTTAAAGGGACGGGCAAGGCATGGTTATGGATTTTTCACCTATTTCCCCAAACGTCCAACAACCACCTTACTAGCTGCCTAGCCCCTTGTAAGATAAGAAAGAACTTGCCGAGACCCATATGTGGCCCGGGCCCCATTCTCCCGAGCGCTGGGCACGACTTTTACGAGCTCGTGACGAATGGGGCAACTAAAAATACCTTGCCCTCCTCGGGCCCAACAACGGAAACCGGACATTTCTCTTTGCAAAATTGGGCTGGACTTGGGCAAAGTGCGATACGCAACGCGCGCGCACGGAATTCCATTGCGTAATCGGGTTAAGCCGTTGACTGGAGCAGCCCACGCGTTGCGTGTCGCGGGCTGTCGGGGTTATGGCTTGAATTCCGCGATTAGTTCAGGTCAGCGCTTCCGTAGCAATACAGACGCCAAAAAAAATTCTAAAAGCTAAATCCGGCTCCGAAATCGAGGTAGCTACAGTGAAAATGCTGAATCGGAGGGCGACGAACGCTTGGCCCTGACGGGCGCGCCATTCTGGTTGACCAGCGCCGAGGTCAGCTGGGAGAGACGGGCAGAAGATAATTGCCGGATGGGATGGCACCCCAGTCCCCCTCGGCTGGCGGTGCTCATCCAGCCCTTTCGTTGGGGGGTGCCAATATTTATGAAGGGGTTTGTCGTCTGGGACCATCCGGGGGTATGGCCAATTGCTGCATATTGTTCTGGGGCATAGCATAGAAATAGGGGACCAGGGCTGCGGCTTTTAAAGGAGTAGAGAAAGCTGGCATCAAACCTTCCCGGTAAAGGTGCTGTAGGGCGGGGGGGGGTATCAAGGGGAAAATCAAGTCCGACAGGTCTTCGACGATGCTGTGGTTTTCTTGAAAATACAGTTGTAAATAAGTTATAGTTTCCCCGCTGCCAAACACCCCCCCCCCCCACCGCTAACAGCCCAGAACCAGGCCTTGCACGCAGGGACGTAGCCAGAAAAAAATTTCGGGGGCCCGAAAATTTTTTGCGAACAACTTAAAAAATTCACGAGAAAACAGCGAAAAATTTCGGGAAAAGAGGCAACATAGCTCTACAAATAGCAGCAAAATTTTTGAGAAAATAAAAATCATAAGGGTCCCCCCTTATGAAATTTTTGGGCCCCGGCCGATTTCAGGGGGGCGGGCCCAGGGGGCCCACCTTACGCTACGTCCCTGCTTGCACGGGATAGATTGAAATTGCCTGAAATGAACCAAAAAAGTTGCAATTTTCAAATTTTCCCAATCAAATATTTTAATATTTCCGGGCAATCTAAGACCACCACAAAAAAATCGCTTGCTTTCCCGCGCAAAACGTGATGCACCCTAAATTTTCATGCCTAGCTATCTTCCGTTTGGCTTCTCGCAACGCTCGGGCAGCCAGTCGCCAGAGCTCTTCATTATGACCCAATTCTTCTCCAGTCACTGACCCCCGGCCGCCGTCGGGTCATGCAATATCCCCCGGGGGTTCAAGTGGGTTGGGCTGCAGAACCGGGGGCTTTTAATTGGAGTCGCGCGCCGTCCATGGGATTGGCGCGTAGCCATGGGGGTTGCTGCTGCCAGCTCCTCGTACAATTGCCAAAACGCCCTCCCCCCACCATCCACAGCCCAACCTCCGCCCCCATTAGTGGGACCTCCGCTGGTAAACAACGGGGCGGCGGAAATGGGTGCCATCTGTATAATATCGTCATTAGGTAGTGCGTGGTTGATGAATGGAGGGGGAGGCAGGTAACCCGGGGTTACATCTACCCGCCATGAGCCTCTAGGGAGGATTAGCCCAGGTGTCAAGGTTGACCCGGGGGATCAGCGGTAGGGTTGGGGGATACTGTTTCGTGGGAGCTGGAGATGGCAGAGAGGCCAGAGATACAGCCATGTGCGCATTAATGATATGTCGGCCCCGAATAGTCCTAAAAAGTTTCCCAAAACCGCAAAAATTCCGATTAATTGTGTAAAATCAGATTCTAGGTATCAAAAGTCCGTATTTTCAGGAAATTCACAGCATCGTCGACGACCTGTCGGCCCGGCTCGGCCAGCTCGGCGACGAGTGGCTGGAGGCGAGCGAGACCCGGCCCCGCTACTTCGAGTTCACCCCCATCGAGCTGCACGCCGTCACGCGCCGTCTGCAGCTCGCCGAGCCGACGGCATCCGGTTGGACTAGCGCCGCGTACTATCGCACCCCCGAGGGGCAGGGTATCGGCTAGGAGATCGGGAGAGGGGATATGTGAAATTTTGAATAGCTTGAAGTTTTGTAAGGTCTAGAGAAAGGGAAAATGCAACGAGCGCATCGCCTAAAAGCGTAGAGGGTAGCTTGTCGTAGTTCAGTTTCGAAAAACCCCGTTTCTTACAATTTTCGGGCGTGCTACTATCCCTTTTTAATCGTTAAAATACCACTAGTTCTGTCGAAAAACGCTTACCTTTCATTCCAGCCAACCTGCTCGTCGTCGATCTGGCCAGTACCGTCGATTTTCTATCGAGAGTGAAAAACTTAAAGGTAAATTTTGATTTAACGAAAGAGCAGGGTGAAATGACGTAAAAAAATACAAAAAAAAAGACTTTTTCCTCCTAATTTTTGTGCAAGAAAAAGAGTAGGAACGCTAAAACGTGCTTTTTTCACAGATTCGCGGCTCGCGAGGCTACGTCCGTTCGTCGAACATCCTCTGCAATTCATTGGAGATGAGCCTCCATTTCTGCAAAAGCCTGTTGGCGCTTTGGGTGAGTGTTCAAGCGGAAATGGCATGTGATTCTCGGACTTTTCTAGATAGCAGACTACGACGTTCGACAAATCGAGGGGTTGGCGCAGTTGAGGCGCACCCTACGCCGACTCGTCGTCCACTACTCGATGCGAAATGTTAAGGTATCACCTACGAATATTTTAGTTTATTCTCCAGGCACTAATGTAAAAAATATAGGGTGCTTTTGCATTATCGGGGGGGGGCGTGTATCAAATCAATTTAAAGTTTTTACGTTTAAGAATAGCAGAAAAAAACAGTTTAAACAGACTTCCTCGATTTCTATAAGAACAATTGGATACTAATAAAAACACTGTTCCCCCCGATAATGCGCGAGCGCCGAAATAGACAGATTTTAGCCGTATTTTAGTAAAATGTAACTATATTTCAAGTAATAATAGCTTCTCAACAATTAGATTCGAAATTTTGGTCAAAACTTCGATATTTTTTATATTTTTCTGTATTTTAAATTAAAATGTTGTTTTCCCCTGTTATCCCCCCCCCACGGTAATGCCAAAGAACCGGCGAAAAACGATCCATTTGGTCGTTTTAATCGTTTTATCGTTTTATAGGAGAAATTTGGGGTTACCGAAAATCCCACTTCCCCCCAAATTGCACAGTACCATTTCTTTTCCATTCCAGGACCTGTTTGGCGTCTCCGATTTGGAGCTCGAACCGGATAGCAGACCGTGGCCCGTGCTCGAAGACGTCGATCTCTCCTTCAACCAGCTCGACTCCATTGACGATTCCATTGTGCGGGTTCATTTCCATTTCCATTTCGTTGGCCTTCGAAATCCTCCCTCCATCCCATCTTCTTTGCCCCATTTTAGCCCTGGGGCCCAAAATTGGGCCATTGCGCCGCATAATTCGTTTAGTCTCCTCCTCCTCCTCCTCATCCTCGTGCTCCCGGGGCTACAAACACGACGATGGGGAAGGGGGGGGGGGGGTGAATTGTAATTTTCAGCTGGGGGTAGGGAAAAGCGAAAAATGGAGCTTATGGGAAACTAACAGTACAAAAATTTACTAGTGCTAAAATGCAACAAACGCACTGAGTAAAAGTGTACGGAGTAGCTGCAGGTAGTTGGTATTTTAATGGTGGTTTTACAAAAAAATAAGCCCTATTAAGTGCAAATACAGGGTGTCCCAAAAAAAAGACCCCCCCAAAAATTTGAGCCAGAGGGGACCTATGGAGCTGAAAATTTGCACAGAGGTAGCGAAGCCAATTTTCTATGAACAAGGAAAGTTTCAGCCAGATCGGCCAGCGGGTTTTAAAGTTATAGCGAAAATACTTTTCATTTTCAATTTAATATGGGGATCTTTGAAATTTGCATCAAAGATATGCGTTATTCTTGCATTTACGAGCCGATTTTGCATAAATTTCGCTGAAAAGTGCCATTTTCTTGATGGGGCTTTGGAAAACGATTGCTCATGTAGCGAGAAAATGATCAGCAAGAACGATGAATACCACCCCCTCATGGCGGAAACTATCGTTGAACGCCTGAGCTTCGCTTAAACTTCAGCGTGCGTGCCAACATAAGCCCAAATCTAAACTTCATCACTGTTTTCGAGCTCGTCGAACTCTGTTTTCGGGCCGACGAAGCTCAAATTGCCAAAATGTACAATAAGACGTGATTTGAATCGATAAAACAGTTGTTTTAACACTCTTTCTATTTTTCATACGCAATCGTTTTCCAAAAGCTCCATCAAGAAAATGGCACTTTTCAGCGAAATTTATGCAAAAACGGCTCGTAAATGCAAGAATAACGCATATCTTTGATGCAAATTTCAAAGATCCCCATATTAAATTAAAAATGAAAAGGATTTTCGCTATAACTTTAAAACCCGCTGGTCGATCGGGCTGAAACTTTCCTTGTTCATAGAAAATTGGCTTCGCTACCTCTGTGCAAATTTTCAGCTCCGTAGGTCCCCTCTGGCTCAAATTTTTGGGGGGGTCTTTTTTTTGGGACACCCTGTATACACGTTAGAAAAGTTAGAAAAGATTTAAAATATTAAAATTGGTCGAAAATCAAAATATTGGTATTTTTATTACAATTTGTAACGTTTTTCCGTTCTTTATTTATATTGAGAAAATCAGCCCCTAAGGGAAAAATCTCCCCCCCCTCCCCCGATAATGGACAAGTACCTTTTAACAAATACATTTGACATTTCAGACTACGCTAAAATCCGTGACGACGCTCAACTTGTCGCAGAACCGGTTGGCCGACATTGGCCCGAATCTGCAGCATATGCCGGCATTACGGCGCCTCGATCTTTCGAAAAATATTCTAGGTACGGTAACCCGGTTTTTTAATATTGTTATGTATTTTTATGGTATTTATTACTATTATTAATCTCTATTTTACATCCTTCCAGACTCCGTAAGCGGCTGGGCGCAGCTTTTGGGCAACATTACAACGCTGAACATCGCCGGAAACCAAATTCCTAGCTTGGAAGGGCTGGCGAAGCTGTACTCCCTGGAGGTGCTCGACGCGAGCGAGAATCAGCTGGACACGGTCGAGTCGGCGATCCACGTCGGGCGGTTGCCCTGCTTGGAGACGCTGATCTTACGGTAGGGCCTGGAATTACAAAAAAATCATAAATTTCAGGGGTAACCCGGTAAGGAAAACGGTCGAATATCGAACGCGAATTCTGGAGGCTTTCGAGGAACGGGCCGCTGAGGTGAGCACGAAATAAAAGGTTCTTTCGCGTTATCGGGGGGGGTTAGTACCGAATTACGCTAAGTAAATAAAAAGCTGTTTCTACACTGTGTTTTTACGACTAGTATACGAAAAAATTTACAATTTTTATTTAAAAATTACAAAAAAAACGATTTTCGACCAAAATTAGAAATATAAAGTTTTTTAACTGATTTCCGCGTGAAATATAGGTAAATTTCGCTAAAACATTATTAACACACCTACTACCGTTCCAAAACATCGAAAATATACCGAAACTCGATCAGATTTGACTACTTTTTATCTCAGAAAATGTAGAATTGATTGCTAAATCGCTGAAAATTGCTGAAATCCATTCTCTTAGCATTTTTATGCGTTTTTCAACGATCTATCGAACTGCATTTTCAAAATATCGAAAATACAAAAAACTACCATTTGCAAAAGCCGACCATTAATTAAAGTGTTACAAATATTCAGTACCCCAAATTACATTATGCTTATTCTTGTTTTAACCAATTCACCTGCCACTTCAGATTACACTCGACAGCCGACGCGCGAACGAACGCGAACGCGACACGATTGCCGTTCGGCTGGCCCTGCGCCGGTCCCGCGAAGAAAAGGAAAGAGCTGAGCTCGCCCGCAAGGAGAAAATCGAACGTTCCGTCCGGTGGGTGCCGATAAGAACGAAAAAAACCCGAAAAACCGCGACCCCCCGGGAAAAATAAGGAAAAATGTTGCCGAAAATATGCTCGAATCTAGTTTAGTTACGGGAATCGGTTCTTGAGCAGTATCGGGGGGGGGGGGCTTGTTCCTTTCAAAAGTCCAGTAATGTTTAGCAATGTAATAGCAAGGATTTTAATCGTCTTTTTAGTAAAATTTAACTATATTAAGTAGAGAAACCTATCTAAAAAATTTAGAAAAGTTGTAAACTTTAAAATCAAACGGAAAAAAACGTTTAATGAAAAATCGGCCCTTTTGGCACTGAAGGCGATATTTTTTTTGTACATCTCAATAGACGATGTAGTTTTTCGTTTGGAAATGGTAAGTGGAAACACCCTATTTTTTTAAAAATTCGGTTCTAAGAAAGAAAGATCCGAAGCTAAGCCCAAGCCTAAGCCCAAAAGCGCAAGTCTAAGTCTAAGCCTAACAAGGAGACGTTTTTTGGTGTGAATGGAGTTCTGAGTGGAAACCAGGCTTATTTTGTGCAGAATTTTGCGCTGATTCCGAATATGTTTTCCATTTCTGCTAAATAGCTCGATTTCAAAAGTTATAGCAATTTTAAGGTCATTTTAGCCCAAATTTTCCCCTCTTTAGGGACCATTTTATTGCTTTTCCCGGTTGATTTTGCAAAAATAAATATGGCCATCGTATTCAGAAAATTTTTCTCTATCGAATGAGCTATTTAACTCAAAATTGTTGAGAATTGAAAAAATCGACGATACTTGGTATGGACGCAGTTTTTTGTATGGGAAATGGGGAAAAACAGCCTATTTCACTCCCCTATAAGTGATCGTCCATAGGTAGTACCGCACTAATAAAATATACCAATCGAAGCAGAAAAAAATTCTCTACAAGATAGGCTACTTAAAATAAATTAGAACATTATAACAAAAAAGTAGCACAGCATAGCATATGGCTACTCTGGGCCTAAAAATTATCTTAAAATAGCTGTAACTTTTTAAATCGAGCTATTTAGCAAAATTGGAAAACAGCATCGGAATCAGCGCAAAATTCTGCACAGAATAGGCCTGGTTTCAACTTAAAACTCCATTCACACTAAAAACCGTCTCCTTGTAAGCCTAAGGATTTGAACTGAAACAAAAAACAAACACTAAAGATCGCGTCTGTTATCCTTGCGAAAAATTACGACAACCCCGCGCTGTTTCGCCAGCGGCCCCCTGCAACAGAAAACATCTCTTCGCGCGTCAACGAAATCTCGTAGCGCGATAAGGCCAAAAAGTTGCCCTTGCAAAGAATACAAGCGCCCTATCGGCTGAACTCTACCCCACGCAATCCGGTGCACTTTGCACCACAACCGGGGGAACCCCACGAACAGCATGATGCAAACAGGCGCCCCTATTTCCATCCCCACCTCCCTTATCCCTCAGCTTTTCACGTGAAATCCCGCGTATCCCAGGACAGGCAACCTTTTTTGCAGGTATATTTCGGGCTGTGACGGCACCGCCTCGGACACGTCCCCCTACGGCAGCTTCCAGAACACGCTGTAACACGCTGTACATAATGTGTATTTAACGGCCAAACAGTCAGCATTGTGATCGTTTCAACTGTTCCCCCAAAAGCGCAATCCATAATGGGTACCCCTCGATCCCAAAGCTTTCACAGTTGCCAGTATTCTTTGAAACAGCTTTTTTGTGTGTGTGTGTTTTTTTTTTGATGCATCTATGTGATATTATAGGTTTCAAAATTGGCCTGTGCAAGGAACGCGCTACTTTTTGAAAGTAGTAACTACGTTAAAAACGAGATTAGGAAATGTCACACGGTTCCCACGCTTTTTGTAAGGCAGTAATTATCCGTATTTCCACCCTAAAACAGCATATGATACCATAAAGCACTACTTACTAGTTTTATTACAGCCTAAGTTAACGTTTATTTATACTTATTTAGTCATTTATCGTGGAAACCGTGCGACATGGACTAATTTCTAAAAACGACAGCTCTTTCTTCCTATACTTAAAAGCCTCTAATTTGGTGCTCCCTCCTATAATACTTCATTGAATGTGCTATCAAAACCCTGTGATAACCTGCTTAAAATCACTTCTCTTCCCAATAAATGTTTCCGCAAAACTTTCGTTGACCGCGAAAAACACTCATCGCGCGATTGTTAGGTGAACGTTTTTCCAGCCCCGGCCAAGAGGGAGTGTGGTATCTTTCCAGATCGCCCCGCAGCGCTAGCGGGGCGAAAACAAGCCCCCAGCGGTGGCGAGGAAAAAGCGCGATGGCCGGGAGCAAAGTCCCCCTCCCGGGGAAAGACAATCACAGGAACGGAGATAAATGGGACGAGTAGGCGGAGACTCTACCACCGAAAACGCCCATTTTCTTGCGTCGCATTTACACGGGTCGGTGACCTACGGCTGCTGTTCATTTTTGGCGGTTACGAAGGCGACTGCAAAGTTCGAGCATTAGAGCAAATTTGTAAAGTTCGGGCGTTCGAGCAGCCATATAAATCGCCATTAAATGGTCCTACTAGACTTTTTATTAGAGTTGTTATTCGACCAGGGTCGAAATGGTCGAAACTTTTGTAGGCTCCCGCAGCGAAAACTTTGTAAAATTCATAACTTTTTCTAAAGTAGAATTCCGCTATTTCGTCTTCATTTTTGATTCTGTGAGATCATTTCCTACATTTTGAGTCCTTAAACTATAAGTTTTCATGCTAGAATCACAAAGAACGGCACACCATGGCAGGGGGAAGTGGTTCCGAGAAATGGCCGCGCGTGAAACAAGGCAAGCAGACCGTTCTTTGTGATTCTAACATGAAAACTTGTAGTTTAAGGACTCAAAATGTAGGAAATGATCTCGCAGAATCAAAAATGAAGACGAAATAATTCTACTTTAGAAAAAAGTTATGAATTTTACAAAGTTTTCGCTGCGGGAGCCTACAAAAGTTTCGACCATTTCGACCCAGGTCGAATAACAACTCTACTTTTTATAGATGGCCGTACTTTACAAAACCTGCTCTAATGCTACTACGCTCGAGCAATGCAGGTTCCCATTCTTTTTTTGGCGCTTACGAAACCCATGTCGAGTCGCCTGTTTACTGTTTTCGCTGTCTCCGCCTATCGCACCGAAAGGACACCTTCAAACAAACCCCAACTTTCGGCCAAAACATCGCAAAAAGTCGGGGTCCCCGTCATTTTAAACGACAAGCGCCTCTTGCCACCGTATTCACTTCTCATTTTA
Source organism: Mesorhabditis spiculigera (assembly GCA_958295435.1). NCBI lineage: Eukaryota > Metazoa > Nematoda > Chromadorea > Rhabditida > Rhabditidae > Mesorhabditis > Mesorhabditis spiculigera. The sequence continues at coordinate 106,305 of CATQJA010001023.1, read as the reverse complement.
TAACGTGGACCGGGCGGAGCGTTTCGGAATTCTTCAGCGCGCTGAGTTCTGTTGGTTTTTTCGCGGCAGATCAGTTTGTTGAACTTTTACAAAACGTTTATAAAAATTTATAAAAATAAAAGCAATTGCTTCTTTTTTGGATTTCCTTTTCCTTTTGGTTTTAGTTTATCGCGCGTCGCCGAAATTTTCTTTGCTAAAACGACCATGCCCAACCATTACTATTTCTGACTTTTCCCTTACGTTTTTCTTTTTTCTGATCTTTATGTCATCATCATAATCTTTTCTAGGAAATCATGACTACCACTGCTCAACCGGATCAGTCGTACTACAACCGTGTTCTCAGCTACAGCCGTGGCCAGGCATCCAAGTGCGGCACATTGACTGTGGGCGCCGGCGTGATCGCAAGCCAAATACTCCTGGCAATTACCGCGGCGTCGGCAGCGCTGCTCCTCGACGGCATGAAGTTGGTGAAGGCCAAATCTGCCGGTTCTCTTCACCCGGCCAAGGTCCGCGTCATGAATGCATATGAAGGGGTGCGAGGCACCGTCGAGGTTTGTCTTTCATGTTTAATCAATATTCTGGTTCAATTTAGCGCCCACTACGATTTGTGACCGAAAAGTCGTCCGATGTTCTGAATGCCGTCCTTGATGTCGTGAGCGCCGTCCTGGAAAAGTCGCTTGGCTTGGAAATCCCATCCGCCCAGGAAAGCTCGGTTTTGGAACGGGTGAAGGCGGTCCTTCGTGGGCTCTACGAGTTTTTTACTCTGAAGGTATAATTATTTGTTTGAATATCAATATTCACTGCTTAGGCTCATAAACAAGTCATCGATCCGCTTTCCGGACAAGTCCAGGCTGCCGTCGAAAAGTTCAACAAGAACCTTGCCCTCGTCCAGGTCGTTCGCGAACAGGGACAATGGGCCTCTGACAAGATGAATGAAGTCAAGGGTTCCCTGGGAGATCTCAAGCACAAATTCGAGACCGAAGCCGCAAACCTTCAGTAAGCTATTTTTATTCTTTTTGTAAATTTTTCTTTGAAGGGTTGACCCTGAAGAGCTTCTGATGAAGGGAATTCACCGCTCCAACCAGGAACTGCAGCAGCGCTTGACGGTGCTCCGTGAGAAAGGCAGCCAGATGATGGGTCAGGGCAGCAATTTCGACGGCTTCATCACCTATCTCCAAGAGCTGGAGACATCCCTTGCCCAAGCCGATAACATCTACAGCGTCCAAGAAGAGGTAGCTCATAATAACTTGCAACTTATTTGTTCAATTCTAGGTTCTCCAGGAGGTTCGCAAGCGTCTCAACCAGCTCAAGCCTGCCGGTCCATGGAACAACTACTTCCGCAACGAGTAAACGGTCCTCAGCTTTACACAAATACTACCTCATCTCATCGGCTTCATTTATTTGTAAATGCTCATTGCCCTAACCGACGTGTGAATTTGTTAATTTGTCGCTGTCTCAAGTTGAATAAACGTGTATGATTGCATAGTATATAAAAAAATGCAGCTGATGTCGAACGCAATTTATTTCGTCAACAGAGAAAAGACATCCATCCTTTGTATCATCGCCCATAGTTTTTGGAATCATGCGTCGAAAATGCGGCAGAATTTGAAGCGGCAAGCGTATCCTAGAGGGGCATTTTAGTTGCTAGCGACGTTGCACTCACTTTTTTGCTTCCTCGACGGACTGTTCGCGTCAAGGCTCTCGAGGATGGAGTTGAGATCATCTTCTGCCGCTTTTAGACTGCGTGCATCATTTGCCACATAGACCCGTTCACGTGTTGGTGGAAGGAGTTTGACCAGATTGATAGAATAGGGAAAGTTCTAAAGTGAGTTTTAGGTGTTTGATAGATGCACATACCCTCGCTTCCCGTTGAAATGCCGCGTCATCGGGAAGCTCCTCCGCCATCAAAGCGCTGCACAGGAGCAGCAATGCTCCGGCCACAAGTGCGGGCGATCTGATCGACATCTGACGGGGTACCTGGAAGGTGATGGGTTGGTACGGATGGGCTGGAGCTTGGGCAAATGCAACATTTTGGCAACACCGAATATGGGTTCTCCGATTAAAATGGCTAGCCTTCCGATTCCATGTTTACCGCCCCTTTAGTTTTTTGGGGGCCCTATTGCCGGAAGGCGCGCGAGGTTGAATGGCGCCGCTCCCAATTGGGTACCACTCAATCAACTGATGAATACGGGACCGACATTTGCCATATCGGGCAAAGCTAAGCCGGTCGTTATAAAGGGCGAAGGCGACTTTTTCGGGTGGGCCATGCATTAGACCCGGATGATTTCATGTGAAGCCCGGTAGCCCTACATAGGTGAAGTAATGCGAATGAGTGCCGGGGATGGGCATACGGACGGGGCCCCCCAGCGCCGCAGATTGAATTATCCGTTTTGAGGTGCTAAATTGCGTCAAGGGACTGCTGAAATGGGCAATCCTCTTTCAAGCCGGCGCGCCGCTCAGGCTACACATGTATGCAAGGCAAATGGGATGGGTTCTCCTCACGGCATTTTTAATGGACACGCGGCGCCCGGGATTGTATCTTTAGGAACGCGATAAAATGTGACCTCAAATGGCAGAAAGTTGCGAGCAGCGGGTACATGTAAAAGGCGTTATCCGTCTTGAGTCCGGGTGCAGGCTTCTGGAGTTTTTTTACAGGTATCACCTGAAAAAGGGCACATCGATCCTTCCTTCGTGGGACGCCTGGCTGTTCCACGACACCAATGAACTGTGACGAACTGGGCAGGGAGGGCTTTGTTGAGCAAGTCTAAAGCAGCGCTGGGGTGGGCTGATAGACCCGGTCTTTCGTATTTCCTGCGTAATTATAGCCATTTCCTGTGTTTTTATAGTGATGGTAGAAGGGTAACGTAGAATAATATACTTTTGGCTGTCTTGACAAAGTTGGGGAAAGGGAATTTGCGCGCGCTAGCCCCGGCTATCCGCGGTGTCCAGCTGCATGTTTCTTGCTTTATTTTTCCAGATCTGATGGGGCTACTCGACTAGCAAACCAGGAGAGGGCTGCCTCCATATCGGATGAGTGTACATGCATGTCTCCTTGATCGCGCTATTTTTTGCTTTATTTGGCAACACCCCCGCTCGGCTTACAATACCCCCAGCGCTGGATGGGTTATAAAATTGGTCGTTCTTGCGTCATTGCTCCCTATCAAGACCATCAGACATGCATTTCGGTGAGGGTGTAGATGCTGATTCATCGCACCTACTCGTCCAATTCTTCCATGGGGCCCATCTGTTTGTCTTAGAGCCCCCGTGTGCGCGAGACGGTAGGCGCCCCAACACTTGTCGCCGGCTTCTGCCCTTTCTTTTATTTTCGTCTCTCAGGACCAACTTTCTGTTATTTACCCTCTGGAATGAACCACTCCCATTTCAGAGTCCATGAAAAGCGATGGTGGTAGAGCCAAGCGCAAGTGATCCACTATCACTGCCTGGCTACGTACGGTCACCGATAAAGATGTTGAAGCCGAGCCTCATTTTGTGTTTTCTACTAATTGGATCAACGCTCCTTCCCACGGCAGGTGAGTATTTTTTGAGGCTCTAACCCTTAGGCAGGCAAATCCTCGTCCATGACCTTCGAAAAGACGAAAAAAATTGGCGAAATGGCGCGCGCCCTAGCTATAGATTAAATGCAAACATATCCGATGGCCTAACCTGGATGTTCTGGCCCTTTGCCTGTCCTGTAACCATTCGTGTTTACGACCAAAATTGCTCTCATTGTAAACTGTTTGAAGTGCCCGGGGGCGGGGGGACTATTGTGGGGCGCATGGTCATATTAGTTCCCACCAGCTTATGCAGGATTACCGGTGTATCCTGTCGTGCCCGCCTGCTGGCATGCTACTTTTATTCCGTTCCACCGTTCCAAGCCATCCCCTGTTAGATGTTGCAGATGGATCCATCCGCGAAACTAAATTGGTTTTTTCTCTAGGCCGTGTCTTCAAATTTGTAAAAATTATCCTGTTGAGCTAAGGCTAGATAGGTTGGAAGCGACGGGCGTGGTTTCTTACCGCACAACTGATGTTTTGCGCGGGCGCCGGGTACTCATTGCTGAATCAGCTTCCCGTGTTTCAACTAGCCGAACCGGCGACAATCGCAAAGTTTAGTGGTTGCGCTAAATGGAACGCATTTGATTGTATAGGGTAGTAGGACCGAATCCAAAGTTTCTAAGGTTTCCGTTTGATTTTAGCCTCCTGTAGCGTGAAATCCACATATAGCCTTTTTCAGCAGGCTGCATGAGAGCGAAACGAGAAGTAGAATCACCTCCGGTTGATGATGGTAGCGGCGAAGACTTTGTCAACAGCACTGCTCTTATAAGTCCAGTATGTTTTTGACGTTGTGCGGTATAAGGCTGTTTTTTAGGTATTTGAATCAACTTCCGAAGACAACGAGGTCGACGACGAATTCGAAGAGTACGACCGGGGATGGTCTGATGACAATCCGTTGCCGTGTGAGGTATTGTAAAATGATAAGCGTTCAGCCCCTGCTTTAGACAAAGATCTGTCAAAACGGCGGCACCTGTATTCGAAAGGAGCATCCATTTGGCGAAAAGTTCATCGAGCAATGCCTGTCAGTTTTCGAGTTTTCGGTCTTTTGTGCTGACCGCTTTTGACGGACTGACCCCTAATTTCGTGTTTCAGATGTGCCGATGGCTATGACGGGGAACATTGCGAAGACGTTTACGACTACCACCGTCACATTGGCCCGGTCGCAGAATTTTCGAGATCGGTGAGATTGCCTGCAAGTTATTTGAAAAGCCAAAGTCTAGCCCGAGATAATTTCTACAACGACTAAGCTTGCCATTACGCAGCCGTCAAAACGTATACCCGTTGAGGTCTATTTCAAACATTTTAGCACGGCACCTCACACAAAATTCCCGCCGATAATTTGCACGCACCCTGTTTTTTAATGATCGCTTGCACTAATATGTCTCCACCTCCTTAACTCTCATTTTTCGGCACTTCCCTGTTAGCGGGGGCGTAAGGCCAGGTTTTTTGTCACCAATGTCCGGTGTCATAAAAACAGATAGACTTTTGGATTTGAGTGGTTTCGCATCACTAGAAAATTACAAAAGCTTGGGAAATTTTGAACATTTAAAGATTTTTTTTTCTTAAAGCTTTTGACCAATCCTGGCCGAAAACTCAGAATTGTTCGAAACTTTTGTAATTATATTCACAGTGTTTCCTCTGTAAAAAACGCGGAATTTTTGTAATTGTAAAGCCGTTATTCGAGAAACATTTTGCCTTGCTCCCCCCGCTAACACCGAGGCACTTTTTTTCGTTCGCTTTTAAACGATTGTTTAGGTTTACGAGACGGTGTCTTATTCGGCGCTCAGCTTCTTCGTCTGCATGGCCATCATCACCATCCTCATCGCCATCTATGCGTACCGGAGGTGAATGTTGTTTTCTTGATAGCGTGCAGCCGGGAAACTAGGCTGCGAAAAGTCTCTGAAAACGCTATTCCGAGATACAGGGTATCTCGCCAGATGGTGGAGGAGTCGACGTGGTGGTGGGAGAAAACGGAGGAACAAGATGGGAGCAAGGGATCTACCCTGCCCGGTTCCGGTTATCTTAATCGATCAGGGGTATGGTTTATTTGTCTTTTCTCCAAAGAGTTGTCTTTAGGCAATCATTCGAGGTTCTCGGGCCAATGCCGACGAGACTTTCGCTTCAGAAGTCGTGGGTCATGTCCCCGAGTCCTTCTTCCGAAAGCAGGTTTGGTAGATTTCGTTTTCCTGATTTTTTTTGTTTGTTTTAGTCCATGTTACAACAAGATCGACTTCTCAGCACTGCTAATCGGTCTGGCGTCTCCAGGTGCTCGACCGCAACTTCAGCCAGACATGTATGCTTTTCAGAATTTTCAGAGATCGGTGATTTCGAATTATCGGGGGATCGAATTTTTCCTATTAGCTCCAACTGCCTAGCCGCGTATACTCAGTATTTTAGTAAATTTTATTAGATTTTGTTGCTCTATTTCTAGTGACAGACTATCTAAAAACTTAGAAAATACTTTTAATTTGATCGAAGAGGCGATATTTCTTTTGTTTTTTCACAAAAAAATTTGAAAATGAATCGTTTAGAAATGGTAAAAAGGTTAAGAAACAGTCTATTAAGATGAAAAATCGTGGTCCTGGTAATGCGTAAGCACCGGTTCATTAAATCCATTTTTCTAGTCTCCTCTACGAATGGATATAGTCGACGAGACGCTTCCTGTCCAAGAACGATCTCACACTGCGTCACCGCTCAGCATCCATTCCACGAAATTATAACGTTTTGTGCGTGTCGACGGCTTTTCACGGCTCCTCATCGCTCATCAATTCATATCTCTCTCTCATCCGCCCGTGGATACGTTGTGCAATACCCTTTGTTTTTCTAGTTACCCGCCACCAGCACCACCAGGTCAATCTTGGTGGCGCGGTTGGCTGCTATCTCTATCCATTGTTGGCCTTCTGTGAATAATTGTTATGTTGGACCCAAAGATGGTTGTCGCGGGAACAATTGTCTTGCTTGTATTCAATTACCAAAGAGCTTGCTTCACTTGTACTTTTAGCCCTCTTTCCCGTCTGCGTCCTCAGCTCTACTAATATAAGACGGGTACAATCTTTGATGCGTGTACTGATAAGGATATTTTTTTGCTCCATTGTAATAAAAACGGTTCAAATGGGGGTGTATTCAAGGTTGTAATTGCGTGCTGAATGCCTTGTCGAGATCTTTTATTGATGCGCGAATACATCAGAGAAATATACGACAATCGATGGACGAGCGGGGTGGGCGAAGAAGAAGAGGGCTATGGGAAGTCGCGATCGTCAGAGCCATGGCCAGTTGGGTCACTAAATTGTGGTACGATTCTGGGTAGGGGATGTTGGGCCCCACGTCGGGAGGGGATGTCGGAGTCGAGTAGAAATCGGGGCAACCACCAGTGGTGGGGGTCGGTTTCTGATCCAAATCAGACTTGCCTTTCGGGCGTTCCAGCCGTATTGGTCTCCTGAAGAAATTGCTGTCAGATTGGTGATGATACCGAGGTGTCAGCCTGGGTCGCCTGAAGACGCTCCTGACTCTTGCTGGTCTTCGCGCTCTTCTCCTTGGCCATGCTGCGTTCAGTTCCCCTGGCCGACGCCTCCGAATCACCATCGCCCGCCTGGCTGTTGAGGGCGCGCTGCGTCTCCTCCTCGAGTAACTGGCGTCCTAAAACAGACCTTACTCTTTAGAAGTTTAGACACAATTCAGGCGGCAAACGATTGAGCGTTTTAAACCGGATTTTGCTGCTTACCAAAGAAGTGCTGGATTAGGCAGGCCACCATTGCATCGCCGAATGTGTTGTTGACGGTACGGAGGCGGTCCCTAAATCAAGAGGCTTCATATCCAAGTTTAAACCCCACAAAATCCAATCGATCGGAATCAGCGTGGCAATGCCACCGACAGGTGCCTGGATGGCGGTCAGCACGATCGCCATCGTCACCAGCGAGACTGAAGGAATGCCAGCGGCGCCAAGGGAAGCCATGGTCGAGGTGACACTAAATATCCTAATTTTTGGATTCTAGGCGGGGCCTACGCGATCATAACGTATTGGGTAAAGTTCAGTGGCGTCTCGGAGACCTGGGCAATGAACATGCAGGAAGCAGCAATGTGGATCGATGTGCCACTCTATCACAAAGACACGTTGTGGCTGATACTGTTATACCATGTTGATCGTCGCTCCAACGGGGATGATGACTTGTGAGATCTGCTTGTTGACGCCCATGTTCGCCTCAATGCACTCCATATTCACCGGGATAGTGGCGGTGCTGAAGTTAATTTTTGCAATTTCGCGCGCCCAAACCTTGAAGCGGTCGCAAAGGCAATGGCAATGGCCTTCAATTGACTTTTGACCAGCTTGATCGGGTTGCTCTGCGTGACGATGGCGAAGAAGACGTTTTGCAGGATGAAAATGCCGAATTGACAGCAGGTGGCGACAATCAGGTAGAACCCTAAATATTAACCGGTCGTTTATATGCCGGCCGGAAGCTACCGATTGTCGTGACCGTTTTGCCCATGTCTTTGGCGACTACGATCTGGCCGGCTATCAGGAAGATGATGGCGAATGGAGAATACCATACGATCAACGTCACCTAGAATTGTAAGTGTCATCCTGTTGTTCTTCGCGCTCGCTCACCACTTTCGTGATCATCTTGTCAAGCACTTTCATCACGCGCATCAGCGGCTCAGCCTCCTTTCCCATCGTCGAGGCGATCAGGCCGAGGGTCAGGGCGAATACGACGAGACCTAATTCGCCATAAGAATTCGATCAAATGGTTTGGTGACCAACCGAGCACGTTGCTGCCATCTTTGTCGATAATCACCTTCTTCTTTTTCTTAGGATCGCTGCTGGGCCGCGTGATGTTTGGCAACTGTTCGCCGACGACTTTGACGTACTTGAGCTGCGAGCCATCGATCTCGTCCGGCATTTCTTTGATATCCAAGTCGGTGTTGTTGAGTTTGTAGTAGGGTGGCCTCGTCCCACCGGTCACCATCTCGTCGAGCCCTACAAAGAGCTTGTTTGACGGCATTTTGTGGTAAGAGATTTTAGGAGAAAAACCGGTTCTTCCGCATTATCAGGGGGGCGGAACTTTTCTGTATAAGCCTGTCAACTAGAAAATTATCTAAAAGTTACTAAAAGTCGGAATTTTGTTCAAAAATTGGCAATTTCCGGTCGCAAAATCGATATTTTTGATATTTTGAATACAAATTTGTAATGGTTGACGTTTAGGAATCGTAAAAATCCATTTAGAAACATTTGCACTATTTATATTTAAAAAGGAGATAACCGAAAAGTTGGTGAAAAAGTAGAAGATCGCCCCCGATAATGCGAAAGAACGGAAAAGCTTAGTGGTATAGTAAAAACTATTTTAGTGGAAGGGAAGAACTTGAAATCTACGCGGAGGAGGGTAATCACCCTATTTACGTAAATTGGGATTTAGCTCAGCCCCGGAAACCGTCGCTCACTTTTCTGCACCGTTCCTTTGGAGTGGATGGCGGAATCGACGAGGTTCTCGGTGAACGCATTTCTAAGACCGGGGCAATACAGGCGTTTGCTTTATAGTACCGCAGCAGGTCCAAAAAAGTGTCCAACGGGTCGCCGGGCTCGTACGCACTCCTGTCCTTGTTCTCCTCGCTCCTCCAGACTGCCACGAGATCTGCGTCAGGCCGACCGGGATGCACGGCCCACATCACGATGATGCCCAGCTAGATGAAGTTAAGAGTTTCTAGAAAAATAGGGCTTACAAGGACTGCCACAATGGTGCTAGCGAAAAAGACGGCCGTTGCCAGCCCGCCGATGCGTCCCATTTCTTCTTTGCGCATCCCACCAACACCTAAACTCGCCAGACGATGATGATGTAGAAGGCTCGGGATAAAATCGAAGATAGATGAGGAATGGGCTGTTAGCGGGGGCGGGGACTATCTAGCCTACTTATCGCGTATGTAGAAGTTTTTGACTACCAAAAGGCCACTTTTTTGACCGAAAATGAAAATTTCGAAAAAGTTAGCAATTCGAAAAGACCCTGTGTGGCGAAAGGCCAAAGTTAGTCAGCCTCCCTCCCCCGCTAACATACCAGTACCACATAGGGCTCCGAGACACCTATCGACTCACCGCAAATGAGCGCCACGGTAATCAGCGGAACGACGATCATCTTGAACATTTGCAGCAGGATCTTGCCGGGGAACCCGATCAGGTTGCCAGCCTGAAAATTCGTTTTGGCAAGCGTTGTCGACGCACCTCTTCGCCCAAATTCATCGTCGCTTTCAGGCCGATGCCGATGATTGCTCCGACAATGACGGCCGCGATCGTCAGCGTCAGCAGCAAATTGCGCTGGATGAAGTTGGCCATGGTGATGAAGAATACGTGGAATAAGGGGGGACGAGCCCTTTTATTTGAGGGTTTGGATGCAAAGACAGTTTTTTTTCATTGTAGAGCAAATATGCTAATGACGTATGCGATGCGGAGATCCTTTCCTCTATTTCCGGTGAAGCCGAAATAAATCACCTAAATCAATGAAACAGGGCCGGACCAGGTGAATACCCCTTCATTTATTTGTATCGAAGCGATTCGGATGTGGAATACAAAAAAAAAAGATTAATAATCACAAACACGAGTAGTTAAGGGCGATAATGTGCTTAAAACGGTCAGCCGGCACGCTTCTTCAGCTGGCGCCTCTTGGGCTTGACCTTCAGCGGATCAACGGGCAGCGATCGACGGTGTTTCTTCCCCTGGGCGCCCTTCTTCTCTCCCTCGACGGCCGTCGGGTCCACGATCTTCAACTCGATCGCACGCTGCCAGAGGCAGGCACCGCAGCTCCCTGTAAGATCAAGTGTTTATTTTGTAAAGTTAACGTTAGTAATTAAGTATAATATTTCCAGTTTCGAATTGAAATTTTTTTACGAAAATCCGTCAATTTTGGTTGAAAAAGCTTTTTTAAAAAAGAGCTATATATAAGCTATATTAGAAATATTTGTAAAGTTTAGACGTTTAGAAAAAGTAACAAGCAGTTAGTGACACTCCCCGTATTTTTATCAGAAAAATCGGATACTAAAGAAAAAAGTTTGTTGCCCCCAGCTAACCCCCTCCCCCCCACCCGATAACTCTATTTCTTCTTTCTATTTTCCAGTTTGTTTCTCGACTAACGCTTTCTTCTTTTCGCGCTGCGAAACTCACGGTCGATCGCCACGCCGCTGCCATCCCAGTCGCATAGCCGACAGCTGCGACAGACGAAGGAGTCGTGGCACGGCTCGTTGGGCAGGTGCTTACTGAAAATGCGAATTTCTATAGAACGAACGCTCGAGAAAAATTCTTCCGGGCACTTACTCGAGACGATGTCGACAACCGCCACACAACTTCTTGGTGCCGTTTCCGTGAGTCCACAATCCGTACCCTCGCAGCTTCGCCGGCTCTTGGAAAATACCGCAAAGGCCGCACTATAAGAATCGTTAAACAGACGGGGTGGAAGGTGTGATTTGATAAAATCTTATTTGAAATTTTTGTCGGAAATCGACCATTTTTGGTCAAAGACACGATATTTTTTGTGTTTTAATCAAAATTGTAAAGTTTTTTGCGGCTAGGAATAGCAAGAAACTATTTAGAAACACTTCCCCTTTTGATTTTAGAGAAACTGAATCCTTAGAAAAAAAGTTGAACCCGTCGATAATGCGGGGGTGGGGGTGAAAAACCGACGTGGCTATTATCGTTGCGGGCCCTCGGGGTGACGTGTGCCAGTCCCTTCACGAGTTCTTGCCCGTCCACGATCAGCGCGAGAATCCATCCATCCGTCAACATCTGGAGCCCATCGCATCTTCCACGGATCACGGGGTGCACTGAAAGACCAAAGATAGAAACACAACATAGCCTAGCTATTCAAAGCGCCGAAGGGGTTGAAAAGACGAGAGCCAATTACGATATTAAGGGCGGAATTACCGGCTGAGTGTCAGTTGTGCGGCGGGAAGGCGCCCATAGCGCTTCACCTCAACTTCCACCGTCTTGGAAACGAGCACGCGCGTCTGCGACAATAGCTCATAGGCGCCGACGATGCGTTCCAGGGGCACCTAGACTGCGATTAAGCCATAAGTAGCTTGTTACCGCCGATCCCGCGTACAGGCCGAACGTGATGTGGTGTGCGTCGCCAAGACCTGCGACGGGCACATCGAGGGCCTGAAAAGAGACCATTTTGATACAATAAAAAGCCGAAACGAAAGCTACGATTTTTGGGACCACCTGGGCCTCCGGGAACAAGACCTTCTCGTCCGGTTCGGCATCCTTCTCGGGCGCAACCTCATTCGGAAGGAGGAGCGGCGGCTGGGTGGTGAGAGGAACGTCGAGCAGCTGAAAATAAAGTTCGTGTGCCTGAAAAGAGACCATCTTAGTATAATAAAAAAACCGAAACAAAACCTACGATTTTTGGGAACACCTGGACCTCGGGAACAAGACCTTCTCGTCCGGTTCGGCATCCTTCTCGGGCGCAACCTCATTCGGAAGGAGGAGCGGCGGCTGGGTAGTGACGGGCACGTCGAGGGCCTGAAAATAAAGTTCGTGTGCCTGAAAAGAGACCATTTTGGTATAATAAAAAGCCGAAACAAAACCTACGGCATTCTCGGGCTTGATAAAAATTCCGCGCCCAGGCCTGGCGCTGAAGTAGCGCACCCCCAAAACAGTGCCGTTGTGCCGACCGCAATCATCGTCGAGTTGTATCCCGATCCATTGCCCCGGGGCAAAACTCGTCTTGCCGATGAATTTGATGACGCCAGCGCATTGACCTGAAGGAGCTTATCGATCAACAATGATCCAACTATCGCACGCAGCGTTTTGTGGTCATGTCGCCAAATTTATTCAATCGAATTTTAGTAGTAAGTTGTGTAATGGTGCATTTTTGGGAATATCAAAATTCAGACATTTCCCAGCGCCGACAGTCCAAAAAGGGCGTCGGCATGGGCATCCTGGGGCACCAAATTCGGGCTCTTCTTATACTAATGGCAAGCGTATTAAATAAAAGAGTTTGGTGAAATAGAAAGTTACCCCCACGACGCTAACGAAAAAACTGACCATAGCGGACCCTTTGGCCCACGGCCAACTTCATCACGTAGTAGAATGGAAACACATGGCAGGCTAGAAGGTGTAATTCAATACTCAAGTTAATGGATGCTAATTATTCATTTCCGGATGCATGAAATCTTGCTAATTTCAAATTTCGTAATTGGAATCCAATGTTTACGCCTTCTGGGTAGGCACTTAATTACCTTACCGGCCATATACTAGAGCACCGAAAACCCATAGCCGAGCGTCAGAATCGAAGTCACACATCTCCGTCTGATGAAGCTCAATTACACGGCACGACCAGGCAGAGACCAGGGACCAGGCAATGAGACTGTCCGTGCAACATTTCCCCGAAAATATCCGATAAATGTTGTCAACACGAATCCAATTCAAAGCGTGGCACACACATCAAAAAGGTTTATTAAAGTGTTAAGTGAGTAAATCGGTGGCGATCGGCGTGGAGCGGGCAGGGTGGACGAGAGATTGAAGGAGGCTCAGGCCTTGTTCACATAGAGGCCCTTCTTGTTCTTGCCTAAGGAAGGCGCGTTTTCCGGCAACAAGAAGTTGAGCTACCTTTAGCTTTGATGCTGAGCGGCACGGGGGTGTAACGGCCACGCATGTCGATCTCAGTCTCCGAGCTGCACACCCAGATCGAGTACCCCTCCGTGGCGGTGGGGACAGCGGCGCTCACTAGAACATTTTCAAAAGAAGGTTTTTCTTTAGGTATCAAGGCGAGTGGCAACTCCTTACTTTCAACGAGCGCCTCCGAGTCGGGCATCTCGTAGAAGGACCAGTCGCCGTGGTCACTCAAAGTGTCGCAGTCGCCTGGAAGTGAGATTTGGGTACTAATGCACTTAGGGGGGGGGGGGGGCAGTCTGGATTTTGACTACGAGACGCTCCAAATGCCGTTTTTTAAACTCGAAGCCTCTGTAAAAGCATTTGTATGAAGCTCGGCTTAGCTTCATACAAATGAAGCCTGAGCTTAGCTTGCGCCAAGCTAAGCTTAGTTCTAAGCTAACCCATAAATGACCCCATTTTGACCTCGTAAGCCAATTTGAAGCTCAAGATAAGCTTAGCTTAGGCTTAGGCTTAAGCCTAAGCATAAGCAAGGCTTAGTTAAAGCTAAGTTAAGCCTAGGCTTAAGCTGAAAACCAAGTAGCTTAAGTGGAGCGCCTCGTAACCCCTTACTACCAATTTTGGATTGCCCCCCCCCCCCTAACTGCATTAGCACCGAGATTTTGACTGTACGTAAACTTGACGATTATCGATCCATAAAACCTTGACTTACTCGGGTTGGTGGCATAGGCGTTGAGGGCATACTTGTCCATGCTGACGGCCGTCTCGCTGGGCAACACCTCGTAGACGGAGTTGTCGAGGGCCGTCTCCAGGTCGGCTAAAATAACCAGAATTTTCAGTTGCACGACACGAACACGTACCATCGAGCGACTCGAGCATGCTGACGTTGGTCTCGCTCCGGGGCGGGTCGTAGAATGAGCAGTCGACGGCCTCGTCCAAAAACCCTGCAAAAGTCAAATATTAGGTTAGAGAGCAGCTTACCCCCGCCCCCCCCCCCCTCCTCTCAGTCGACCCCACCTACCGTATCTCGGCTCCCTGTTCATCTACAGGTGTGTAAAGTATACCAAAATACTTGCCAGAGCAAGACGAACATTTTGGTATACTTGACACAGCTGTAGATGAACAGGGGAGCCGAGATACGGTAGGTAAGGCCGGCTGAGGGATGAGGGGGGTATTTTGGAAAACTTTACAGCCATGTAGCACAATCCGGAGCTTAGTTATCATACCTTTGGCGAGACTTTCCATGCTGACCATCGCCTCGGTGGGGGCCAACTCGTAGACGGAGAAGAGCTCGGCCTGGGTGACGGTGATCGTGCTCCGGGCCTGCGTGTACACGGAGTATTCGGCGTCCGACAAGGCGTCGGCTTGCACAGGGCCCGAATCCATTGACATTTTTCAGGAACAGACGATTTTAGAGAGTCGCAGCAGAGGCGCGGATAGAGAATGATGCATGGCGGCCGGGATTTTCTTGATATTCGACGGATATTTGGAAATCATTGGGCGTTTCCGGCCACGCGAATGATGAATCATTTCGAGTTCAGCATTTTAAATTAGTATGCAACGGGTGGCCAGAAATTTTCGAGCCAGCAAAGCGAAGCCATTCGAAGTCGGCTTCTTTTTTCCTACCCCATCTGGGGCAGGAAAAACCAAAAAATATAAAAAATGACTTTCTAGGCCGTAAATCACAAATAAAACCACATAAAAGTCAAAGCAAAACGGGGGTCGAATAGAAAAAAAGCGTTTATTGCTGTACAGGTAGTTTGCGTGTTCAGGTGGTTTTGTAGAATTGTCAGACGATGGATATTCGAGTGGTCGATTGCCGGTGCTGTCATTTCCGCACAGCTCACTCCTGATTCATGTTGTTCCTAAACGGTGGTGACTCTGTTTCGGCCGGCGAGGTGGCCGGCGAACCTAAGGGGGTGGCGAGCTGGCCGGCAAACCTCGGCGCAGTGGCCGGCGAACCAGAGCTCGGCGAGGTGGCCGGCGAACCACCGGCGAACTTCGCCGGAAAAGGGGACGAGAGGGGATCGGCGAACTTCGCCGGCGAACCACGACGCGACCGGAGTGGCGGGCTGCGAGAGAAAAAAAAGTCGTAAGTCATTTGCAAAAAAAAAACCAACTGGCGTGGGATCGGCGGCCGAAACTACAGGTTTTTTTAAGAAAGATACTATTATTATAAAGACTGATAGATATGAAAGCTGCCGACGAGAAGCGGCGAATGCGCGATGCGGCGATCCAACGCGTTACTGAAATATTACGATCGGTGAACGAAGAATCGGATCCAGATGAGGTGGAGGATACAGTGCCGGAAATGGAAGAAAACGCAGGTCTGTGATGTTATTAGAAACCAGCTTATTACGATGGAAAATTGGTATTTATAGAAAGCGAACATAACGGCACCGTCAAGGTAATTACTTGAAACCCCTGTATCGATTTCGACACCCTTCAGGTAGATCCCGAACTGATGGACGGAAAAGTCCTTACGCGACAGATCCAACGGCATGGGGACAACCCGGCGCTCCAACAGCTACTGCAGCGTCAGCTCTCCTACGAAACAATGGTAAGGTAAGGTAAGTTGATCAAAACCGAAGATGAAGGTAGTCAGTAAAGGAATACCGCCGAAAGCGTAAACCGTTACCAAACACACATTTCGCTTCTGACAATCTCAAAAAAGGTACAATTACGAATCGAATTCAGGCCTCCACAAGCCGCTTCTCCTGCGAGGAAATTCATTTCTTCACCCGTTGTTAAATTTTTACTGTTGATAAATTGATTTAAGCCCCTCTTCCTCAGTCGCTATCTGGGTCCAATCCGTCCTGGTTCTATTAATCCATGTTTTCTTCGTAGATCCTTATTGTTTAATGAATAATAATCAAGGGGATTAAGCATCAGCTAGCTCGCACAGGTTCGCCAGCGAAGTTCGCCGGGCTGGTTCGCCGGCGAAGTTCGCCGACCCCTTTGCCGGCGAGGTGGCCGGCGCAGTACGCCAGGCGAAGTTCGCCGTGGTTCGCCGGCCACCTCGCCGGCCGAAACAGAGGAGGTGTAATTGCGACGGATTTAGCCCACAGGTACTCGGTGAGGTTCTTCGCTGGCTTATGAAGGCTCCGTGGCGTTTCCTAAAGTGAATTGGTATTTAAGGTATTTTTCGTATTTCATTGAATTTAAGTTTTTAATAGTTTTTAGTAACAATTAACTATGTTTCAAATAAAACTATCTATAAAACGCCGAACATTTTCAAATTTTGGTCGAAAACCCGGTATTTTTCGTACTTTTTCAGAAAAGAAAAGTTTTCACGTTGAAAAATAGTAAAAAACCGTCTACAAACACTTCCGCTACTTATAATACAAAAACTGAAGCCTAACTAAAAAGTTCGTTCCCGATTAAATGTTTTAGTACGCTAAATTACAGTGCAAAGCTTAGTCTGTTGTAATGCCCTCAAAAACACTTTGTAAGGCTGCTCAAACTTTACAAATTTGACCAAACATTCAAAGTACAAAAATATGTAACGTGTAATGTAACGTATGGAACCTTACCGGCCTTGGAGGGGTGTCCCCGTGGTGATCTTGCGATTTCTGCGACTGCGTATCAGGGCTGGCCACTTCGCGCGTCGTGTGCGTCGGGGTGGCCGGGGCGGACTTTGTGGAATCCCTATCCTGGGATTGGCTTCTAAAACATGCTTTAGCGGATGGAGCAAATTTCCCTACTCAAGCTGGCGTTCCGAATCGCCTTCGGCCAACTTTTTGCCTGAAACAGTTTGCGCTTTTTGGATTAGCAAGATACCAAAGTAGTGTTGAATCAGACACGCCACCATCGCATCGCCGTAGGTGTTGTTCACGGTCCGGAAGCGATCCCTATGAACAGATTGTGGTTCTTTTTGCAATTTTTCTAATACAAAAACAAGAAGCAGTTTTCTAAACTGTTTCTTGGTATTCCTAAAGCTAAATAATTAACAAGATCTGATTAAAAAAATACCAAAAAAATTTTCGACAAACGATGGCCATTTTTGGCCAATTTTCCTACTATAAAATTGTTTTAAGTTTTTAGGTATTTTTTCCTGTTGAAATATGGTTTTATTTTACTGAAAAACTAATAACATACTTCATATTCAGTTACTAGGTATGACTTGGACAAAAACATTAGGTTCTCCTCCGGCTACACGCGAAGCTCTCGTTTCCGTTCTAGCCACCAACAATATCCAGTCGATGGGGATGACGACGCTGATGCCGGCAAGCGGCACATCGATGGCAGTTAGCACGATGGTCATCGTCACCAAAGATACCGCCGGAATTCCAGCGGCGCCGAGGGCAGCCAGTGGCGATGTGACCCTGCAAAGGCGTCATGGGATCCCCTTTTGACCTACGCAATCATGATCCATTGGGAGAAGCCAAGGGTCATTCCATTTAGCTGGGCGATGAACATGCAAGAGACGGCAATGTGCATCGCGGTCCCGTTCTAAGCGAAAGGTTACTTCGAACATTAAGATTTTACCATGTTGATCGTCGCCCCAACAGGTATGATGACTTGGGAAATCTGCTTGTTGACGCCCATATTCTTCTCGATGCATTCCATGTTCACGGGGATTGTGCCGGTGCTAAAAAACGCTTTTCTTTAGCATCATACTATACGTCTAGTTATGATTTAGAAGTATTTTAATCCCCAGATGCCCCCCCCCCCGATAATGCGAAAGAACCAAATAATTTGGCTCGAGTTACCTGGAGGCAGTCGCAAACGCGATGGCGATAGCCTTGAGCTGGCTTGAGGTGGGACCAGCTTGAACGGATTGGTCCCGGTGAGCACCATGAAGAGCGTGTTTTGGAGCACGAACACCAAGATTTGGCACATCGTGGCAATGCCGAGGTAATAGCCTGAAGTTAATGAGGTTGTAAAAAATGGTTCTTTCGCATTATCGGGGGAACCAACTTTTTCTTCTAGGATATCAAAAATGTAGATTCTTCGACCAAAAATCTCGATTTTTGGCCAACATTTTGATTTTTCAATTTTTGAAAATTTTTTTAGATAGTTATTCTAGTTTGTCTAAAATGTAGAGTTCCTATACATTTCTAGACTTATAGAAAAATTCCTTCTCCCCCGATAATGCGAAAGAACCAAAAAAAAAATATCAAGCCTCAAGCCCCCACCCATCTGCTTGAATGTTCGCCCGAGGTCATCGACCTGAATCAGCTGGCCGGCGATCAGGAACACGATGGCGATCGGGGAGTACCACACGATGAGCGTCACCTTTTGAGAAGTCTTATCTAGGCATCCAAATGCTTACCACGGTAGCTACTGCCTTATCAAGGACCCGTAGAGGCTTCATCAGCGGCTCAGCTTCTTCACCCATCGAAGACATGATAATCCCTAGCGTCAGGGCAAAGGTGACCAGTCCTGAATTGTCAGAATCGATCAATTTTGGCTAAGCCTTACCTAACACATTACTGCCGTCCTTCTTCACGACCGTCTTCTTCAATTCAGTGCCCGGAACCTCGGTCAGCATCTCGCGCTCCTCGAAACGCGTCCGATTCCCGTCCTCGATCTTCACCCAGTATTTTGTCATCTCCTTTCCGCGGCCCGCTTCTAAAGAAAAGTAATGGGGCGGTAGAAGGCGTACTATTTTTGACAGTAGCCTGCAGACGGCTGGCCGAGTCGACGATGTTGTCCGTGAAAGCGTTTCTGAACGGTTAGTGTTAGTTGTAAGACACCGATAATCCGTCTACTACTACCTGCTTTGAATTTCGAATTTCGATATTTGAAATATCGACATACCAGCGGCCAAAACCCGCTGCGAAACCCCCGATATTGAGAAAGCACCAAACCGACTAACCTGATCAAGTCGAGGATCGAGTCCCACGGATCGATGGGATGGCCTCCGTCATAGTTATTCAGATTTGGGTCGGCCAAAAGGCCCGAGTGTTGATCGCCCGGATGAACGGCAATCATTATCAGGAGGCCGATCTGAAATTGCAGAAATAATTGTATAAATCATCCGTTTTTATGTCTAAAAGTTCATGAATCATTAACCGTTTCGATTCTGCAAGATTTTGGATATCAGGTATCGGCGGGGCTTCCCCCCCCGCTAACAGTCCAGAACCCAACGTTCACCCACCAACACCGATGCAATGGTCGTTCCGCCAAAAACTGCCACCGCCGTCCCTCCGATATGGCCCATCTCGTCTCGATCCATACTTCCGACACCTAGCTCTCATGTCCAGTTTTCACAAATATTCCTCACCGACGATCAGCGCGACGGTGAGCAGCGGCACGACAATCATCTTGAACATCTGGAGCAGCATCTCGCCCGGGAAGCTGATCAACCGGATTGCCTGAAAATACCAAACAATACTTTCGGGTATGGACCACTTACCTCGGCATTAGGCGTGAAAAATTCTTTGACGAGCAGGCCGGCGCTGATCCCGAGAAGGACGGCTGCGAAGGTCGAGACGAGGAGCAAGTTGTTCTTGATGAAGTGACATCTGAAAAGCATGTAAATCGTATTTGATTACTTACAGGGCACTGCTTGTCTTCATCCTGCGGAGACTGACTGACTTTCAGAAGCTTTTGCTTGGGTTTTCGAGGATGTAAATTTTTATATTCTTTTCCGGGCTTGTTTGCCGAGCGCCGAAAGATCGTAACGCCCCTTCCTCCGCGTTACTAGCTGTCTACCTCTCTCCTCTTTTTTTTAAATTATGTAAATCTGGTACTTTTGCGTTATCGGGGGGGGGGAGGGGAGAAATAAAATACCAAGAAAAAAGCTGATAACCCCCCGCCCCTCGCACCCCCCCCCCCCGATAATGCGAAAGAACCCTAAATTCTTATAGTCTTTTCTCAATTTCACACTATCTGCTTCTGTTCCCCTATTCTGAGCGCCGGATAGTGTAAAGCGATCAAAAGATCGGAATAGCCATTCCCCGTTGACAAAAGCTGTCTGTCTTTTTCTGATTTTCCCGAATGAGGCCGGAATGGTTTCCGGTTTTGATGTGTTTTGTTTTGGTATCCTTTCTTCAGAGACGCCTCACTTTCATCGCACCGTCCGCTTTATAATGGACTCGCTCGTCTCGTGCCGTGGCTGTCCCATCACTTTTTGTTGGCCTCGGGCTGGCTCGGACCAACATTTCGCGGCAGTCGGGGCGTTGTTTGTAGTGCAATGGCGTATGCCCCCAACGGCCTCTCCATCCCTCCTCATTGTCCCGAAGTGGCTATACTCTTATCGCGATGTTCCCCACTGGATTCGTGTCCTTTCGTTGTTCAGACCACATGGAGCAGCGGTAGCAGCAGAAACGTCTTTTTCCAGGTGGATGGGCGTAGCTAGATCGGGGAGATGCACCGCCGTTGATCGTCGATGCCCGATTTGCCGCGTTGTCTGCTGAATCTACGCCGACGCATGCTGGCGCGCCAGCGCACCTTCTTTTTTGTTGTGATGCTCGTCGCGTCGCTCGTCATTTTATGTGGGTTCGCTTTTGATGTGGCAATTAAAAAAAAACTAGCAGGGGATCGCCTTTTTTCCGGGTATCGTGGTAAGTATTTAGCCTCTAAAACAGCTCTTTTTGCCTCTAAGGTATGCTCTTTTAAATTAAATTACTAATCAGGGTGTAAGGAACCTGGTGTTTATTATTGTCGATGTTTTTTGCTTTGAAATTTTGAAAATGCTACCGAAAACCGTGGGACATTTTCTAATTCCCTTTTCTCTACGTTGAATACGACCAAAACCGTTTTATTACGCGACTTCCAATAATATTCATTTTCAGCCCTCACTCTACAAGTAGCAGACAGTGGATCCGCCAAACGCCAGGCCCTCGGTCATGCCGGCGATAACCAACCTCTAGAAGACATTGAGAACAATTATCCGGACGATAGGTTTCATTCAAAGCCCTAAAAATATTGCGATTTTAGAGACAACCAAAATGCGCCGGTGCTTGATGACAGCCCACCTGACGAAAGAGGCCAGAAACGCGTCGAAAAGCTGGATCCACGGTTACAGTGAGACGGCTTATGGAAGTAAATCTATTTTCTAGGGAGCTCCAAGACCAAAATGAAGGCATCCCGGCAAGAATCGAGGCGTTGGAGGCCCAGCTTGCCCAATTAAATGCACTGCTTATCGCTCAGAGGGCCAGCGGGTTAGCATTTGCAATTTGAGCGTCTAAAGTTGTTGACAGGAACGCGTCCAAAACATTCCCGCCAGTGCGCTTTCGAGATGAGAGGTCGCGACGAAGGATCCTGATAACGGGCGGCTGTGGATTTGTCGGTTCACACCTCGTCGACAAATTGATGGCTGATGGTCATGAGGTAAGCACTTTTTGTTCTCAGAAATTGATGTTGGGTTCTGGAGCTTTTCCAAATTTTAAAACGGTGGTTTAGCAATATCGAAAGCGTGAAAAAAATTTTTACTTTGTATCCAATTTTTTCGCGGTCAAAGTATTATGTTTCCATGCTCTTTTTTCCTATTATTACTGCGAAAGTAGAGATTTTTTGAGGGAAATGAGCATTCATTACCCCTTTACTACGTATTCCATAGGAAAATTAGATTCCCCGCTCAGATATTGCGAAAGCACCTAACATCATATCCTTTAGGTGATTGCACTCGACAACTATTTCACCGGACGCAAGCGCAATATTGAGCACTGGATCGGACATCCAAACTTCGAGCTGGTACATCATGACGTGGTCAACCCGTATTTTGTTGAAGGTGGGCCTAGATTTCAAAAGGAAACCGTGATTTAGTTGACCAAATCTATCATCTCGCCTCGCCGGCTTCTCCGCCACACTACATGTACAATCCTGTGAAGACGATCAAAACGAACACCATCGGCACAATTAATATGCTCGGGCTGGCGAAGTCAGTTTTTCCTTGATCCAACTCATGTTTTTGCAGGCGCGTGAAAGCCAGGATGCTTCTCGCGTCAACGTCCGAAGTTTATGGTGATCCCGAGGTTAGGACATACTTGTGTTTTTATTTTCATTTTTAGGTGCACCCCCAGCCGGAAGAGTACTGGGGCCACGTCAACACGATTGGTCCCCGTTCCTGTTACGACGAGGGCAAACGTGTTGCCGAGAGCCTGATGGTTGCGTATAACAAACAGGTAAAAAATATATCCTTTTGAAAATCTGGTTTTAGGAGAATGTCTCCATCCGAATTGCCCGCATCTTCAACACGTTTGGCCCACGAATGCACATGGATGATGGCAGAGTCGTCAGCAACTTTATCATCCAATCTTTGCAGAAACAGCCGATAACTGTATGCGTTTATTTGTCTTTGTTGCTCTTTTTGTTAACATTTATCTTACAACTTTTTGCGTTACAGATCTACGGCGACGGCAGCCAGACGCGCTCTTTCCAATACGTCTCCGATCTCGTCGAGGGGCTCATAGCTTTAATGAACAGCAACACGGCAATACCGGTGAATATCGGCAATCCCGAGGAGCATTCGATCCAGCGATTCGCCGAAATCATTCGAGATCTCGTTGGTGAGTGGGTCTTTTCGGAAATATGGTTCCGCGTTTAGCCAGCGACAGTATGATCGTCAATATGCCGGCTCAACCCGATGATCCGCATCAACGGCGCCCCGACATCGATCGTGCACTCAAATTGCTCGGCTGGAAACCAAAGGTTTGGGCGTTGAATTCCAGCTGAAAAAGTGGACCTATCATAGATTTGATCAAAACAATCAGATTGTTAGCACTTCGAAAAAAAGTGCCTTTACAAAAGTAAAGTTCTTGCGCATTATCGGGGGGCGATTTTTTTGTAAAAAGTCTAGAAATGCCTACTAACTTAATCAAAAGTATTTTATTAGTGTGTTTAGTAAAATGCAGCAATATTTCATTTAGAAAAGCTATTCAAAAACTTCTAAAAAATTTTAGAGTCGAAATTTTTGCCAAAAACCATCCATTTTGGTCGGAAATCCATGGCCCCCAAAATTGCCCCTCCGATAATGCGAAAGAACCAAGAGTGATTTTATGCAAACTCATTTTCGAAAATGTCATCGCCCGCCAACATTCCCTTTTAGGTCTCAATGCATGACGGGCTGAAGAAGACGATCGACTATTTCCGTAACGAACTCTCAAACGAAGGACGACTTGAACGCATCGCTCAAGCAGATCAACCCCCGCCAGGCGCTGCCTGATTTTCTGTACCTATCCCAGCCACATGACCTGATATCGTCTTGCTACTGTTTTTTTAGGACGCTCATCTTTTTTAATGGTTTTTTTTTATTTTCCACCCTTGAAAGCTTTCGCAACCCACGGATTTCCCCTCACCAACCCTAGTCTACCATTGAGATTCTTTCTTTGCTCCCGGGCCCCCTTGCATAATGATGACCACATTGAGCTGTGATATCCCTGATCTTGCCTTTTCATACATTTCGAGTGCAACAACGTGTGCTTTTTAATAAAATGAATTTATACTTCGAGTTTGCGAAAAAAGCGTCCTTGCAACACTGATATACTGTACGCGGAAAACGGCTAAAGCATGCTAGTAAACTTTTTCCAAGCGATTTACGTCTTACGGTCATGATTTGCAACACGAAAATCCTTCTTTTAGGCATGTCGGGTCGGGCGATAACCCGACACCATTCTGCTGCTCCGATGGTGCCCGTAAAAATGGAGACTGACGGATATGACTCTTTTGAAGATGATGACCTCCAACCGGGCCCTTCAATATACATGCGTAAGTTTTTTATTGGTTTTCTCGATCATGGTAAAACCTTGTTTAGAAACTCAAGTCTTGTGCACCCAAGCAGCAAAACCGGAGACCCCGAGGCGACGAGCCCAGCCTACACCAAACCCGAAAACCGACACGAATGTCCTGTTATTGACGAATCGACTGGAGACTGAGAAGCGCGACAGGCAAAAGGTACCCGATTTTTGGGCTTTTTACACTACTGTTTAGGTGGAAAAGAATTGCGGGATTCTGGCGGACAAGCTGCGAGCGAAAGAAAAGGAAAAGGAAGAGGCGCTGGCGGAACAACGTAGATTCTACGAGACGAAAATGCAGAACTTGAACAACACTATCAATGTATGTTTTATCATTTCTATTGGTTCAGCTTTTTCAGGAACTGCGCTTCAACGAAACGAGGGTCGACGTGACAATGTCTTCGCAATCCTTCTGCATTGAAACGGTGAAGATTCCAGCAAGGGTTTATTTTTGGTTTAGAATGATAGATCAAGGATGAACACAACGACTTTTGTGGGCACGCCTCCCGTCAACACGAGAAAGGTGGGCGGACATTATTGGAGCATCTTTTGTTTCTTTAGGTCGTGGCAATGGCAAGACCGACGACATACCAAGCCTTTCAAAACACGGGCCCGTCCTCCGCTGTCAACACGGTTAAGGCTTGTGGGAATAGAACGGTAGGCTTGACTAAGACTTCCTAATAATTATTCTCTAGATATCGAATACCTCACCAAACGACGGGACACCTCGGAAACTGATGAAAACGGCGACGGGCCCGATGCGAAGCCAAGTAGCCCTGGATACGACAGGTTTTTGGCGTTTTACATGTTGTTACCGGCTTTAGCACCTTCATGCTCACAGCCGTTTTTTGATGAGTTGCCCCACAAGGCTCCACGGGGATCGCCACCCACGCGGCCAACCGTCACGAAAGAAGTCCAGACCACGCAGCCAGAGGTAATTTAAATCTAGATTAAAAGGGGGTCAAAATATGAAAAACCCGAACTTTTTCTATGGTTAGATCTGATTGATAATGTAATCCCAAGTATTTTTAGAGTGGTTTTTATAAAAGCTATTTCAAGTGGTAAATGTTTCTAGAATACGTCGAATGCGGCGCAAATGGGTATTTTTTGTCGAAAAATCTAGTCTATTTAGTATTTTACGTCTAGCTGAGTAAAAGGCTGGAAATACTAAAGAACCAAAAATAGCATATTTTCGATTACCCGATGATTTTAGGCTTTCACGGGTCAAAGCTTATTTGTCTCTTTCCAGGCGTACAAGGAGTTTATGGCCAGGCCCCTCGTTGACGCGATGGTGGCAATCTGCCGACTGGAGGATGACGATCCCGCAAGATTGAAAATGATGACCCGCACCAAGGGGCGAACATTTGGAGAAGTAAGGCTATTGAATTTTTGATTGTTAAAGTGTTTTTTTTCCCCAGATTCATCGAGCAAGCGGCAATCGGTCGATGGCCAGCAGCGGGAACTGACGGTTTTTCAGCATTTAATTTTCTACCCTACAGTTTTTATGTTGCTTTTGTCGATCCGGTGCAGTAATAAATGGATATTGTGAATAGAATTTTTGAACATTGAAGCCTGACAGCCAAACCCTTAGCCGTTTTATTGTCCTAGGCTTCCAACCGATCCAACATGAGGTCGCAGCGAGCTTAAGTTAGGCTGAAGCTATCAGCTGTTGATTGTCGATTGGGAAACCGTGGCGAATTGGTCGGGAATGACCGCGCAGACGTAAGGAGCACCGATTTTACCATGTACATAGATATGAAACATTTGCGCTTCGGAGAAGAAGGTGCTCAACGTAACCGTTTAAAATTACGATGCTTCCCTTCCAGAGAAAAGAAATCACAATGCGGGCGACGTCTTGTTAGAGTTGGCTTTATTTTCATAAAAACTATGGTGTAGCAGTAATTTAGAACACCTTTGACTAGAGGCAGCAATAAATTAGGTACCCAGTCACCGTCAGTGCTAAATACGGGCTGTACGTTCGAAGCTGCCGCCATAGACAGTTGGTAAATAATTGACAGGTCCCGTTAAGCTGCTCCTGCTCCTGGGGACTCAGCTTGCGGTAGAAGCACCCTGGATAACAGAAAATTCTGTATCATTTCAACTATTAAGTGTCTACATGAAGCTAGTAGGAGCCACGCCGAGAGATGGAGGAGCAACGCCGAAAGACGGTGAAGGCAGGGTGTTGAACACTGGAAAGCGAGCGTGAGGGGATGCGGTTGCCATCTCGCAAAGATAATTTGGGAATGAAAAGGAGATACCGTCTCGCTCCTGAAATGGTCGCGCCATTCTACGATAATGAAGGACGACACGACGCCTAGCCAGGTGAAGCACACCGTGAAGTCCAAATTCTCCATTAGATCACATGTCGGGCGTTTCTGGAATCGAGAATGAGAAAACTGAGAAAGAGAGAGAGAGAGAGAGAGAGAGAGAGAGAGAGAGAGAGAGAGAGAGAGTAAGAGAAGCAACAGCCAATTCACCATTCCACATCCACCATTCAACACTTTTACCTACCCGCGGTACCAAAAAATGAGCGGATTGTGCCATTTTCCTCTTCATATCTTCGAGGTCACGACTCTGTGCTTCGAATCGATTCTGTAATGAAATGGCAAGGATTAGGAGTGACTTCAACCACGATAAATCCTGCTCTGTACGAAAATCTATGCTCAAATACCTGAGTATCTCGCATCTTTTCTCTCGTTTCCGCCAGGAGTTCTCTTAGGGAACGATTCCTTTGATTAGGCTGACAATCAGGCGAATGCCTCTCATCATCGCTGCTGTCAAAAAAAGGTGTCTGGGGATCGTCAGTAGGTTGACGGGGGCATCCTAAATACGTAATACTGTTTACATTTAATCTCCTACCGTTTTGTGTCGCCTCGTCACTTCGTTGGGTGACCATTCTCTATATATTGAACTAGTAGCGAGATCGAGAGAGAGAGAGAGAGAGAGAGAGAGAGAGAGAGCGAGAAAGAGACGCTTACACACACGAATTATATATTTCAATATACCGAATGTTAATCCATCAAGGGCTGAACGAGCAATATACTTTTCTGTACAGTTTATTTCCAATAAAATCACGATCAACGCGCGCGTTAATGAACTGCATATGTATCGAGAGAAAGAATAGGAAAAAGCAAACACCACACATAATCTTGAGCCAATTGGTACGAGCCTGTTCAACGATTTGACTGCACATCATCTCCCAGCAGCGCCCAATACTGTCTTTTTCCTCTGCGGTAAAGCTCATGTTTATCCAGACCACTGCAATCCACTATCGTCAATTATGATTATGGTGATCATGTTTTGATTTTAGGTAATTGTGTTTTTCTGCTCTCGATAGAGGCTACGGTTTACTTTACCCCCCACCCCCGGCCCGAGGGTCCTAAAGTTTTCGATATTTTTCCATTTTTTCAGGTTTTTTTGAACGTTATTCCGTAGAACATCGAAAAATATACTAATAAGAGTTTTTATGGCAGCTGAAAATATCGTAATATAAATTAGTTATAGAAAACCAAAAATAAACTCTAAAAAACGGGTTAAAAGGCTAGTTTTCGATACTTTCGCTAGTTTGTCGACATTTTCGATACCCCAATCGATAGAGCATCGAAAAAATATACTATGACTTTGAATGGCTAAACTCCAGATAACCCCCCCCCCCCAGCCGACCCCCACCTACCGTATCTCGGCTCCCTGTTCATCTACAGGTGTGTAAAGTATACCAAAATACTCGCCACAGCAAGACGAACATTTTGGCATACTTTACACACCTGTAGATGAACAGGAGCCGAGATACAAAATGGGTGCCGGCTGGGGGGGGTTATCTGGAGTCTTACCGTTTGAATTCCAACGAAAAATCATGCATTATAAAATAGTTACAGCAACACAAGATTTAAGCGCGGTCTAGGAACTAAGAACAAACGGTGGAAAGTTTATCCTGTGTACCATTAATTCTAAAACTAAGTACGTAGATTTTGCCCATGTTTATTTTTCCATTCCCGCGATACCGTACATATCAGAACACCGCCAAAGCCATACAGTAGGATCGTCCAATACCAGAGAAGGCCTGCGCAAGAGTCGAACTGCAAAAAGGACAGTATTGTCAATTAGCCTTTTCGCAACGTTTTGTTTAGCGAATATTCTCTGCCGAACAAGTCATAATTTCAAAAACACTTTGAAAAAAGACGAGTGGTTTTTTTGATACGATTTGGGTCGGTGAAAAACCCTATTCGTTACAAACGTATTGATTATTGTTTTTCTGAAAAGTTAAAACCAAGCACGAACGTTGTGCTACGGGATTTTCGGCAGTGTAGTTCTCGGGTGGAGAATTTCGACAACTTAATTTGCCCGGATTCAGATTTCTGGATTCTTTCGCAAACAAATTCTTGGGGTGAGGGA
Organism: Mesorhabditis spiculigera; assembly: GCA_958295435.1. Taxonomy (NCBI): domain Eukaryota; kingdom Metazoa; phylum Nematoda; class Chromadorea; order Rhabditida; family Rhabditidae; genus Mesorhabditis; species Mesorhabditis spiculigera. The sequence goes on along the minus strand of CATQJA010001023.1, from coordinate 78,091 downwards.
GTGTCGGGGCCAAATTTTCCGGAAATGTCATCGAAAACCGCAAAAATCACTTACAGGTTCTTTTTGATAGTTGCAGATTATTCGGTCGTGACACGGCGCCGGATACTGAAATAACGTCGTAATCGGTTGTGATTCAATGCTGTCGCGTTAAAAAGCGTAAAATTGCGAGCTTGTAAGCTTTAAACCCCTTTTAGACCAGGCCAGTTACATAGACGGAGAGTTCCTTCCGATAAAATTGGGAATTTGCTTACATGTTGACACTGGATGATGCTTGAAAATACTTTGAAAAATAGGGCGAAAACGGAGCTGATCACGATGAATCGTCTTGACCAATAGAACATTGGCTGGATGGTATGGGAGCAGCGATAATAATGAGGTAATGAGGATGCCATGAGGTCAATTGGTTCCTATCTGCCGTCCATCTGCGTCCCCCTAACACAAAATTCGCGCACTTTTTCTTATGTAGATTCCGCATATCACACAACCTTGAAAACCTCACACAAAAAAGTTAGTTTTTGACCGTGTTTTGGGGTTAAAAATAAATCACGATTTTCACTCTAAAAATCGAATTTGCGGGCTTTCCGTGTTTCGAATCCGGAAGCAGCATGCAATTTTACATCTAGTATGTTGTCAATTAAATATTTTCCAGCCAGGGATTTTCAGGAAATCGGCCTAGAAGGTCGAAAAATGGGGGGTGATTACTTTTGTCCGTTACTGTACCTTCCCCCTTGATATAACTGCGCCCCACATTTTCCAGCCAACCCCTCCTCAACATCTTGAAGCCGTCGCCCTCTCGTCGACCTAATTTGGGCCCCAAGGATATTCGGCTGTTGATTGAGCCTCCCACTCTCGACCGGGGGCCACCGATCCCTGCGGAAGTCAGTTGCCTGGCTGAATCGGCACGCAAACGAGCCCCCGCTTGGGAACCGGAGAAGGGGGGAGAAGCCACAGCTACGTCCGGCAATACAAACCGCCCAAATGAGCCGACCCGTCGCATCCGGGCCGCCGGAAGCCGGCAGGGGTCTCTGAGGTGCCGTCGCACGCGATCTTCCTGGCTTCACTACCGTACCCCCGCCTGGAGGACCCGTAAAAAGAAGGGTGGTGGCTGATTAGGGAGTCGTTTCAGGGGACCAGTTGTGGGGTGGGGAGGATTTAGTGGAGTTAGAAGCTTGTGACAGATACGGGTATTCTTCCAGGATCGCGGAATTGCGGCTAGAAGCTTCACGGGGTTGTACATAAAATTACGAGAGGCTCCGCTTATCTTACCTAGCTCTAAGATGAAGCCCGCTTCACTTATCCTGCCCTGAAAATGGCGAAAGTATAAACTAGGCATTTTGCTTAAAAACCGGAGTTTTTTTGCGCAAGTCTAGAAATATCTTCTAGTAAAATACTAGAAAGCATTTTATTAATTTTTTTGGTAAATTAGACTAAATATAGACAAACGCTCCAAAAACGATGGAAACACGTTCTAAAAAATCGAAATTTGGCAAACAAATCGGCTATTTTTCGTGGAAAAATCGAAATTTCTTGCATTTTTTTAATAAAATTTTGTAAAATTTGTACGTTGAGGAATCGTAAGGACAGTTTAAAAGCCCTTCCGGTATTAATTGGAAAATTGGATCCTAGGAAAAGCACAAAATTTCGAAGCCGGAATTTTTTGTAAAATGACCCGAATTTTAGGCTACCGTTTCGGCTAGTTCCTTTTTCAAAGAAGCGGGCCAACCCCGAGCAGGGCATCATTTAGCAACCGGCAGGTCCCCAGAGCACCTTCGGCCCGAGCACCGAGCACCTTTGGCCCGGTGGGGGATGGGATGCGCAGGGCCCCGGATAAAAGGGGACCGCCATGCCGGGTCCCTAGAGGGCCCTTCCCTGCCCGTTCATAAACCCGAATTGCCAACGGGGAAGCTCGTGATTAGACAAGCAGGGGGGAGAAGCTCCGGCCGGGGAGCCGCTTCCGGTAAGATTTATGGGCCGCATGGCGTTTCGTTTTGTGTTGTTGCCGGGCACCAGTTGGCCGTGGCGTGTATATCTCTTGAAGGGTGGGGGGGGGGAGGGGGATATGATACACTCGGGACCACCTTCTCTGACCCATTCAAAATGGGTTCGCCGGATGTGAAGGTTGACGGGTTGGGGTGGGGGGGGATGTGGCTGGATGGCTCTCCCCCGGGATACCGTAGTGAAGCCGGGGTCTTTACGGATGCCGAAAGCAGAACTTGGCCGTGAAATGAAGGAATGAACGCGACTAACGCTTGGTTTTAAGGACCTAAGCAGGCCCCAAAAACAGCTTCGCGGCTTTAACCCTGGCTCCGATTGCTCATATCTATGGATTTCCTGCACTTTTTGCATGCTGGTCACCTTTTCCGAAGAACGAAAGTAGGATTTTAAAAAGAACATAAATTTTAGATCGAAAACAGCTGATTTCACTAATTTTTCATTTTTGTTTTTAAATGCTTTAGGATTTTCAGTTTATTTTGCGTTGTGAAATGGCTCATTTTATCGAGCTTGAGATTTGGACCAGATATCGTCGTTCAAAAATTGCTGAACGCAAGCGGCCCTTGAGAAATTTTGGATGCGTCGAGCTTTAGGTTGTCGGGATTTCGAGTGTCGGTATTCTGGCTGTCGGGATTTTGTTTGTTGATATTTCGGATGTCTGGACCTTGGCTGTCGGAATTTTGAGGATTTGGGATCGCTGGATCCGGGCAGTCGGTATTTTGAATTTCGGTATTATGGCGTCGTGATTATGGATTTATATTGTCGATATTTTGACTGTCGTTATTTTTAGTATCGGGATTACCTCTATCGGCAATATGTCGGTATTTTGAATGTCAGAATAACCGAAATTGCGCTACATTCCTTTCCTTTTCATTCCGTTCCTAAAGATATTTTGCCAACCCCCGATTTTCTTTCTATTAAAGCTGCCTGGTGGGTGATGTTGGGGGTGGGCGGTGGTTGTTGGGTTAGCCGGGGTTGGGGTGGGGAAGAAGCTGTCGCTTCGTTACATGTCCCCAGGGGGAAGGTGCGAATGAATTGGGAGCTGCTGGGGTCAGCAACCACACCGCCCCCCCCCCCCCTCCGGCTAGGTGAAGCCTCCCGGGGGAAATTCCGGCGCGCGCTTCTCACTTCTACGGCTTCAACTCGATTACCCGGGGCTAGGGGAAGGCCCAGGGCCGCTCAATCTGGGCCATAAGCCGATTGGTGAGGGCTCCTTGGGGGGCCCTGTAACGAGCGATTTTCGATGGGATTCGAGGGGTATTACGTTCGTTTCCGGTGATGGAATCAGTAGGGCTGGTTGGGTGAAGCGAATTACAGTGATACGCCCAACAGCTAAAGGCTCGATAGCCAAAATACCCACAGCCAAAAATCCCGACAGCCAAAAACAGCACAGCTAAAATCCCGACAAGCCAAAAAGCCCGACAAGCCAAAATACCGCCAAGCTGAAATCTCGTGATATTTCGGTGGAACTTTTCGCTTTTGGCTCCAATTTTCCAATTTTCGAACATAAATAGGGGGAATGGTACTCAAATGTTCTTTTTTGCGATTCCGTAGCCCAAAAACTGTCCCAATTGCTATGAAAAATACAAAAATGCCGAATTTCGATCACAAATGACGATTTTTATGCAAAAAATTTCGGATTTTTCGTGATTTTTAAGACTTTTAAAGTAGATACCCACTTGAAATATCGTTAAATTTTTCTAAAAAACTAGAAAACAACGTTCTATTGCGCTACTAAGAATTTCTCGACATATACGAAAAATTACCCCCCCCCCCCCGATAATGCAAAAGCATCAATTTCAATAATATTAAGGTATTCCCATACCTTTCCTTCATTATTTACCCCATCCCCGGGCGTAATTTGTATACCATCGGAGATCTGTGGGGGGCATCTGTCCGCTCCATCCGCTTCACGAGTATTTGTTTACAATTTGTCGCGTAGCGATAAGCCGTTATGTGGGGGGGCAGCTCAAGACGTAATAGTATCCAGGGACATCCCCTCCCCCGTCTGGTCCCAGGATGAGTACAGGTCAAGAGGAGCACATCTGGTCCTCTATCTTCCCTCTTTCTCCAGAGCTCTAAGCCTCCCCTCACCTTAATTGGGCGATGCCCTCCACCCATCCGGTGTGTCCGTCCCCCCTGGGGACATACTATAAAAAAAGTGAAGAGTCGGTGGCAGAAGAGAGAGAGAAAGAGAGGTAGAGAGAGCGAGAGAGTGAGAGACCCTTGGGGCCCTTGATGAGTTATGGGGTCCCTGTGGGGGCGAGTGGGCCCACTTTTGTACTTGACAAGTGGTCGTTGCGGGAGTACGGTAGCGGGCTGACCTGGAAATTCCCAAAAATTCTCTGCTAGCTTGCCCTGTAGAGAAAAAAACACTCAAATTTAAGTCACACGTTATGGATTAGCCGTTTTTTCGGTATTACCGTAGCGAAGGGCTACGGTACCAAGCTGACCCTAAAAACTTCCTAAAAAATCACTGCTAGCTTGCCCTTGATCGATTTAATAGTAAAAATGAACTCATACGTTAGGGAAATAGCGGGTTGCCGATGGATTACTGTAGAGATAGGTCACGGTAGCCAGCGAACGTAGAAAATTCCTAAAAAATCACTGCTAGCTTGCCCTCGGCTCAAGGGCGCAATTTTGCAGCTGGAGTTGTAGAAAGAACTTTTTGCAAAATTTGAATGGAGGCCTGGTTACGGTAAGTTCCGGCTACTGTAGCAGAGCAGGCGTTTGTAAATTCATAAATTTCTTAAAAGGCCACTATTAGTTCGCCCTTGCTCATTTTGGCAGTAAAAATTAGCAGACATGGCAAGTGGCCGCGGCCCGGCCCGGCCGGCCCGGCCGTAGCTACCCATGGCCGGCCGCGGCCGGCCGCATATGAAATTAGCATAAATCCCGGCCACCGCGGCCGTCTCCAAAAACGAGTCTGGCCGGCCGCGGCCGGCCGCCGCTGCACCATGGCGAAAATAATGACCTATTTTTAGGATTTCGAGTTGAATTTTACTGATTTGCATGATTTCTGAAAAGGAAAAAGGAAACGAGCAGTTCATTGCAAAAGCCGCGGCCGGCCGCGGCCGGCTGCGGCCCCAGGACGTTTTTGCGGCCCGGCCCGGCTGCGGCTGTGGGTAATTTTTGCGGCTTTGCGGCCGGCCCCGGCCGTGAAAAAAATTTGCATGCGGCTTCCGGCCGGCCGCGGCGGCCGTTTTGCCATGTCTGAAAATTAGGTCATACGGTAGGAAAATAACTGATTTCTTGATGGGTTACAGTAGCATAGGGCTACGGTAGTCCGGCGAGCGTGGTGTTTCCGATGTTTTACGGTAGCCCAGGATTTACTATAGCCCTGGGATGGCCCAGAGTTCCTAAATATTGCCCTAATCCGTTGGGGGGGGGGGTATCGCTTACCGGGTTCACGGATTAACCTTATTTAATGACCCCCGGTGGTTTTGGCTTCAGGTGTCAGGTGGAGCATCCCGGAAATGTGTGCTCCCATATGGCACCTTGGTGGTGGTGTCAGGATGGTAATGTGAGAGGGTGGGCGAGAGAGAGAGAGCGAGAGAGAGAGAGAGACCGAGAAGAAGCTGAACCACCAGCACAGTTTCCTAAAAAGTGACAAAGTACCGGAGCGGGGGGTGGTTGGGGCTGACGACCTGCCGTCGATGAATTATAGCTGGAAAGTGGGCACTGGAGACCGGGGAGGGCAGAATTTATGGGTTGCGAAGAGTGGTACGGTACCCGTTAAGACTATGCTTAAGTTGAATCTAAGCCAGATATAAGTTAAGGGCTAAGACTAAGCTAAGCTAACCTCAGTTGTAAGCTCATCCTAAGCTTAACCAAAGCCACAATCGAAGCCAAGTCGAAGCCTAATGGATGCGAAAATCTATAAGCTCTATAAGCCTAAGCCTAAGCCTAAACATAAGCCTAACCCTAACGCAAAGCCAAACCTAAGCCTAAGCCAGGCCCATTTTCCTAACCATTATCATCCAGCGGTGGCAGGCTAGCATAGTCCATTTGCGCAAAGTCCCAAGCACCGACTTCCCGACCCTTTTAATTCCCGTTAATTACCTATTTTTGAAGGTGGATCCCCCCCCGCCCCGCAATTTGCAATGTTGCGTGCCGTACATAATCCACACGTGTAGCCCCCTTGTCTTATTCCCCCGTCCATCTATTAGAACATAAATATTCAAATGTGCCGAGCCGCTCTCCTCGAGTCTTCCCATTTCCTTGAGACATCCCCAGCTGCCCCCCCCCCCCCTGCGGCTCAATTCATAATTCAAGTGGTCCCTCCTATAGTTCGTTCGAATATTGAAGGCTTATCAAATTTGGGCTGAAATTTCGAGACGACGCATCGTTAATTTCACACGAATCTAATGGAAAATAGCTTAAAGGCTATTCTTACGTTACCCCCCCCCCCCACCCCCTGGGTCCCAGAATTTTTTGGCACTTCCGTTATCTTGTCGGTATTTTCGTGCCGCCATTCGATAGAGCATCAAGAAATATACTAAAAATGGTAATTGCAGCTCAAACCAATGTAAGATAAAAAAGTTATAGCTCAAAATATTTGGGAACAAAAAAAGTTTACAATAAAATTCGAAGATCGTTTTCGAAGATCGATAAAAATTATTTTAGATTGACTGACGAGAATCCATTTAAAATTTCAAACCATCTCTAGAGGAGAAAACATCGATTTTCCGCAACTTTGCGAAAGTTAACGCGGAACCCCAGCGGAAAATGAAAACTGCACAACTGCAAACTGAAAACTAGCGCAAATTAAATTAAATTATAACATTGAAATGAAATATTTGGCATAAAAACATTATTTTTCAAGCCAATCGGAAGCCAGAAATAATAACGCTGGGAGATCCGAAAATCTTAAAAAGGGGTTTTTGCAGAGTTTTGCGCTTTTTTTGCGGTTACCAGGCCCCGGACTAGCGACGGAATTATCGCGTAGCTATGGCTTCCCGAAATTCCGGACCAGATAGGCCCCAAATTTTGGCTCTAAAATTCCGAAATCGACATGTTTTGGCTTTTTCTGTCTTTCGGATTTTATGGGAACGTCTTGGCAGATGATAAAATTGTTTGCTATCACAACAAATCACTGCCGCCTTATCAGGTGGATTATCGGGGCTACTGTTTCGAATTCCGTCCGGGTCCTTGCTTTTGATTTTTGATTTTAAAGGACTGGAAAGCGGTAGAACCGACCCTGTCGTCGACCAGATTATTACGGGAAAAACACTGCGGAAAGCGCCGATAGTCGTCATAGCAGCATCAGCCTAGCTTTTTACAGCTCCCCTTGACCGTCTAGGCCTAGTTGATAGAAAATGTAGATTATAGCACCCCCCAACACCTTTAAAACTTTCAGCCCAACGTCTACCTGTGCGGCTCGACGTCATCTTGCTGCCACTTCCGGGGCGAGCCCGCCTGTTGCCTCAATGATGTGGCTTTTTGGCCATTGTAAGCAGGACATTTTCGGAAATTTACATACTTTTAATCGATTTTGTTGCTTGCGAGTGTCCGGGCTAGCTGACAGAGAAAAATAGGGAATTTTTGAAAAACGCAAGCAAAATAGATAGGAAAACCGTTTAAAAAGTTAAAAATGGCATTTTTGGGCCGGCGGGCAGCTTGGTGTACTGATAAAGCTCTCGCCTACCAGGCAAACGACCCCGGTTCGACTTCCGACGGTGTCGATTTTTTCCGCTTTTTGTCGAATAGTGTTTTTATATAATTTCTGGTCCCCGGATTCCATTCGACACCCCGGAACACCACAGTTTAAGGCTGGGCCCTCGGCAGCCTAGCAGAGATACTTTGGGAAAATCGCTCCCTCGCGCACTTCGGTGTATTGGTAAACTTCTCGCCTACCAGACAAACTACCCGGGTTCGACTCCCGCCGGTGCCATTTTTTACTTTTTGGCTTTTTTATATATATTCTGGTCCCCGGATTCCATTTGACACCCCCGAACACCACCATTTGAGGCCCTCCCCAGAATATTGGGCAATTTGTGGCGAATAGTGTTCGCCGTGGTGCATGCCTCCTCCCTGTTTGCCCGTGTAATTAATTGGGGCCTATTGGAGGGGGGGGATGGAGATCATGTTTCCCGGGGTGGGCCATCCGATTAACATCGATTACGCCTTATCCCAGGCGTGTGCCCCCACCAGGGCATATGGCTCGGATCGCACAAGCTGTAAGCGGGTGGGGAGGTCATCTCCGGTCAAGATAGGGCGTTATTGGGGTAGGGTAGGATCGGTGAATTATGGAAAATCCCATCGGCTCGCGTACCTAGCTTGGCTTAGGCTTACCTTAAGCTTAGCTTAGCCCTAGCTTAGGCTTAGCTTAGGATTAGCTTCGGTTTAGCTTAGGCTTAGCTTAGGCTTAGCATAAACTTAGCTTAGACTTAGCTTAGCTAGGGCTACGAACAGCAACCTAAGCTAACTATAAGAATACGGTAACTGTGACCCCGATCTCCCACGATCTCTCCTAGTCTCCCCATTCCAGCCTCCAACAAGTCATCCCCTTCCTCGTCTTCTACCTGCTGACCCTGCTGGCCGCCAAGTCTGTGCAGGTACTCCGGTTACGGTAGTTAGGTCACCATTCAGCAGTGGTACTTCAGCGACCAGGACCCAGATCTCGAGGATCAGCTCTTCGACTTTAGCGGCCAGAAGGAGCAGGCGAATACGTGAGTTTTTAAGCGTAGGCGATCCATAGCCCGTTGCTTCCCCACCCCTTTAAACTTTCGATCTATTTTCAGCTTCATCTTCCCCCAGTTCGGCGAAGATCACGTGGCGGACCCGATTTTCGGGGCGGTCTACGAAGAGAAAACACCAAAGTGGGATTTGGTGTATATCGTAGTATTGGTTTTTAGGTACGCGATGGCCGCCCAGGACAAGATTGACTTTGGCTATTTTGATGATGATGGAGACATGCAGGTGGATGACGTCAAGAAGCGGAAATAGGAGTGGAACTTTAGGTGTTGTTGGGGTGGAATAAATGGGTTTGATCTGACATTTCATTGGGACTTGCAATGGGCAGCTAGCGAAGGGCAGGCTAGCAGGGGTGATTGGGGAAGCATAAGCTATGGTATATTTTTTCATACATTTTAAAAATGTGGAAAAAGTTTTAGAAAATTTCGATAGTTTTGAACATTTTCATAGATTGTTGGCCAAAAAACGCTAATTTACAGTATGAATTCACGACATTTTAAAGTTCGACATTATGAATTTACAAGATTTTGAAATTTTGACATTATGATCATTATGACAGTAACTCATAATTTATTGATATAGTAAATTTACTATAGTGTTTTTAGTCGTTTCTAATCGCTAGAAAGTAATATAATATGAAATTTTTACATATGAATTTACGACAGGTTTTGGACGTTGTTAATTTCCGGTATTATGAAATTTGTGACATTATTTTATGATAATAAAACGGTAATTTATTTGTATAGTAAACTCACTGTAGTGTTTTTAGCCGTTTCTGATCGCAAGAAAGTTATCAAAAACATCATAAAAATTCTAGGATTTCGAAAATTTTGAGCTTTTTTGGACATTTTTATGTACTTCCCCCCGCTAGCAGTACAGTACCGATATTTCCGCATAACTTAATAGGTCCCTTGGCGGGACATATTCCCGATATCTTATTCCCTAATATCCTCGCTAAGGACAGTAGCCATCTTATCCCTTCGGGGAGGGAGGGCTGGGCCCTTTGAAGGTCGACCGTAATCGGGTTATCCCAGGGGGGCCCAGGTGGCCCGACAACGGCTGCCCCTCCCTGGCTGGTCCCATCCCGCGTCTCTGATTATGGGCTTTTCAAGGGGGGGGGGAGTACGGGAGACAACAAACACAGTGCACCCCTTTCTGAGCCAGGGGGGATAAGGCTCTCATAAAAGCCACACCGCCTAGGCCACTCCATATGCATGAGGGGGGTTTGAGGTGTCAATCCCTAGGGCCTATCCCTTCTTCTTCTGTCATATAATCCCGACGAGAGCCCCCCCTTTGACCAGACACCCAGCTGAGACCTTCTTCTTTGACCCGCGAACCGCTACCGCACCTTATCGGTATCGGCAAGTCATTGGAAAACATCAACTGGATCCGGTAGTTCGATTCGTTAGCCCAATTTCGAAACTCATAATGTCGAAATCTCAGATGGTTGAATTTTCAGAATGTCGACATTTCATAATGCCGAAATTCAGAAAGTCGACATTTCATAATGCCGAAATTCAGAATGTCGACATTTCATAATGCCGAAATTCAGAATGTCGACATTTCATAATGCCGAAATTCAGAATATCGACATTTCATAATGCCGAAATTCAGAATGTCGACATTTTTTACATGGGATCCGGGGTTTTTCCGGGAAAATTAGCTTATTTAAATGTCGACATTATGTATTTCGACGTTTTGAAAGAAACCCCGGTAGTTCAGGTCTTGCCCTAGCCTCGGACCCACGACTGCGAAAATACTGACAGGCCAGAACCACGGCACCAAAAATACCGACAACTAGGATCCCGTCATTCAAGACCCCGACAACCAGAATCCGCAAGCCAAAATACGGGCAGCTGCGTGAAAACAGTCGAAATTCCGGCTTCCATAATCCTGACAGCCAACATACCGACTCCAAAAATACCGACAACTAAAATCCCGACGCAAATTTGAATGCCAATTCCTTTTACTTTGTCTTAACATGTCGGGATTTTGGCTTCGATTTTTGCCTGTCGGGATTATGACTGTCGGGATTTTGGCGTTTTCCCATTTCAGAAAAAGACCGGCGCTCGGCAGATGCAACAAACCGCGTGGAGGAAATATACCAAAAATTCAGAGCATCCCATTTGCCCCGGAAAATATCGACAATTCCGACCATTCGCGATCTTCGTGGTGCGGACGATATAACGCCACACTGTCTACAAAAAATTCCGCAAAGATTGCTGCTAGCCCGCCTCGGCTCAAGCGATCTCATGGGCACGCATGTAGCTCTGAGAATTTCGACCATAACCGGCGTTACCGTATTTTCCGACCTGGTTTTTTTGCCTGCCCCGTGCACTTGCACTTTTTAGGTGTTTCCCGGTGGGGGTGTGGTGGGTGATGGGCGACGAATAAATTTTCATTTCCCATTAGTCGGCCCCGGTGGGTGGTAGCACGTGTTATGGGCGAGAGAGTGAGAGAGAGAGAGAGAGTGCGAGAGAGAGTGCGATGAGTGGTGGGGGGATAATGGCCATACCAGATGTTCAACCAGGGTCTTCTACTCGGTACAACATCTCCATTTCACCTCGACAAAGCTGCAAAACCTAGCCGACACATTAATGGTAGTTTTATGCGCCGGGTAGGCTAGCGGGGATTTTTTAGGAATTAGGCGATCGATATTGGCAGCCTAGCAGAGATTTATCTCAAACGCATATTTCTGAACCTGTTTGAAGCCTTTAAAAAGTCTAAAAACAATACACCACATTAACGATACCAAGCGCTCTGTGGAATGTTTTAAAGGGACCGTGACACCTCGAAATAACACCATAAATTTTCTAGGGGCCCCCAAAAAGTTCTGGGCTCAAGCCACCGATCCCCCGCCTCCTGGCCGCTCACCTATCCCAACAACATCGGGAAGCGGCGGGTGGAACGAGCCTCCGGGGGCCCATATAGGCCCCATAGAGGGCCCATCTAGGGCCCCACCACCACAACCTCCGGACACCCGCGCTGCAAGCTCCCGGCTACCCATAACCCCCATTGGCGCTTATCGCAACCCGAGCCTCGGCGGGCGGAACGAGTCTCCTGGGCAGGTTTCGGGGTTGGGCAAGTTGGCAGGGGTTCGAGCAGGATTGGGCTTAGGATTAGGCGTAGGCTTAGACTTGGCTTGGCTTAGGCTCAGCTTAGGTTTAAGTTTAGGCTTGGCTTAGGCTTGGCTTAGGCTGGGCTTAGGTTAGGTTAGGCGTGGCTTAGACTTAGGGTTGGCTTGGCTTAGGCTTAGAGGTGGTTTAGGCTTGGCTTAGACTTGACTCAGGCTTGGCTTAGGTTTGGCTTAGGCTAGATGTAGGCTTAGCGTAGCCTTGACTTAGGCTTGGCTTAGACTTAGGGTAAGCCTAACCCCGTAACCATGACCAACCGTACGCCCCTCCAGTCATCACTCCGCGAAAATACTTTCCCCGCCGCACCTCAAGAAGTCGAGGGGAGGTGTCAAGAATCGGAAGGCTTTTTCGAGACGGCAGAGATACCCGGCCCTGCCCCCTCCCAATCTATCACTGAAGGGAAAAGCTGACGGGTGGAAGGGCGAAAGTTCAACAATGTGGGGCGTGACCTGAAGGCCATGTTCCGTTGGACAACAAGTTGCGCGGGTTTTTCTGCTCATTGGATGCCGACGTGACGCAACCGCTACGTGTTCAAATGGTCGAGGAAAAGCGTCGTTCCTCTGGTTTTTATGCTTTCGTTGTATGTCACGCTCTCTCTCTCTCTCTCTCTCTCTCTCTCTCTCTCTCTCCCTCTAACGCGGCAAAATCCATAGCCAAAAAACTGATCGTCATGTCTTCCCAGTCCCTTCAAGACCCCACCGATCAGCGGCACGTTCTGAGACCCATCTGATGCTCTGATTTAGGGGCATCCCGCGGGGTTATTGGTGGCGGGTGGCCTACGGGGAAGACCTGTGAGACCCCCCTGGTGGGCCACAAAACGTTTACAGTCCACCCGCGTAGCCGACAGACAGTGATTGGGACAGGGCAGCAAACAGACAGAAAGCCCCGCTCTCGACGCCCCCCTACAATGCAACATCTGGCGGTGTGGCCATAGGCTGTTGGATTTGCATCTGAATGGCGGGTGTCGAGGTGGCACTCTCTCTCTCTCTCTCTCTCTCTCTCTCTCTCTCTATCTCGAGCCGGACCCACTTTAAAGGGAAGTAAAAAGTGAAATTTGGTGCCGCGCCTAGATGTCGTGACCTAGCAAACTCTGGGTGTCGAGACAGCCAAAAACGATGAGTTTCGCAGAGATACTGGGAACGTACCGCCAAATCAAGATGGGACACCTGGGTCCATTTTGGTGCGGGCCAATTTGTCCGGCCAGAGGTGTCGATCGAGGGGACAAAGGCACTTTACATTTGCATGGCAGGTCTAAGAAAATTCTGGCCCTCGAAAGGGCACCTGAGCGAGAGATAGAGAGAGAGAGAGAGAGAGAGAGAGAGCGAGATCGAGAGCGCGAGAGCGAGCGAGAGAGAGCGAGAGAGATAGAGAGAGAGAAAAGAGAGAGAGAGTTGAGAGAGAGCAATGAGCAATTAGATTTTTCGTTTCCACTGCTTTTACACCGTTAGCGCTGGCACATCTTCGCGCTTACGAGTTAGCAGAGACCGTCCCGTACTCGCTAGATTACTCTATGCATTGTCAGAGACAAGGTGAGGATGGCCAACGTCGTCGTATGGGGGGAGAATGGGTAATGAAATCGGGTGTTGGATGCCTGTTGGGCCTGTGGCCAATGGCTTGAGGGCAAGGCAGGGAAGGGGGGAGACCCGGTTGATTCGAGGGCCCCGAGGAATCAACGGTGAAATCCGATTTCCCGGCAGCCAATTCCCCGACACGGGGAGCTCCTGCTACGGGGCATCGCACCTAGCACCAACTATTCTCAATGTGGATAGCTGAGTAATCGGCTGTTAGGTTAGGCATGCTAGCAGGAATTATTTAGGAATCTAACGAACACGCTAATTTTTACTTCCTAGCCCCTTTAACGCCAACTCCAAACTTTTGGCTCCCCTCCCGGCTCCTCCTCCACCGATTGGCCCTTCCGGTGAGCCCCCGGGCTCTTCGTGGGGAGACACCTGTACCTGGGTCCCGACAAAGACAGAGAGAGCCGGCCCGTTGTGTTGTATGTGGTTGTCAAGAGGAATGGGGTGGAATGGGTTGTAATCCACCTTGTCCTATCAATTATCCCTCCTTCGGCCCCCCTCTGCCGGTCCCAAATGTCCACCTGTCCCCTCACCTACTAACAGACTCCCTCGGAAAAGAGGTACACGATGTGCTTATTGTTTTCCGGTGTGCCCAAAAACTTGGGTCGGATCTGGTTATTTATGAAGATATGGTTAGTCTCTCTCGCTCCCTTCTATCGCCTTTTCTCTCTCTCGCTCGCGCGCTCTCTCTCTCTCTCTCTCTCTATCTCTTTCTCTCGCTATCTATCTCGCGCGCTCTCTCGCTATCTCTCTCTCGCTCGCTCCCTCTCTCTCCCTCCCTCCCTCCCTCCCTCCCTCTCTCTCTCTATCTCTCTCGCTCTCTCTCTCTTTATCACTCTCTCGCTTCTCTCGCTCTGGCATGCTCTCTTTCTATTGCCTTCTCTCACTCATTCTCTCTCTCTCTCTCTCTATCTCTCTCGCTCTCTTGCTCTGTTATGCACTCTCTTTCTGTTTCTGTTGCTCTCTCTCACTCGCTCAGTCATCTCTCTAGCTCGCCGCTCTCTCTAGCTCTCTCTCTCTTCGAGAGAGAGCACAAAATAGTCCCAAATACCGTGCCTAGAAGCAGATTTCCCAAAAAACCCCCGCTAGCCTGTTCACCCTCACCCCGCTTCTACCCCCAATAATCCATCAGAATCTCTTCCTCCCAATGCCCCAAATCTTCAGGTCGGCAGGGCTTCAAAGGGGCCCCAGTGCTGGGCCCCTCCACCACCCGATGTGGGCCCCTCCAAAAGTGAATTGACAGGAAAATTGGGGCTACCTGACAGGGGCCATTCCCTCTACGCCACGCCAAACACAATTATTCCATCAGGTGTTCTCCTCGCATTTGAATCGCGCCGACGAGTGGAATGGGCATTTCTTGGTTGGGTGGATAGGGTGGGCCAATATTTGGGATTGGGTCCAACTTTGGTTTGCCTGCGCCTTAGCTTAGACGCAGGCTCCGGCTGAACCTAAGCCTCAACAGAGCCTAAGCTAAACCTAAGCTAAGTCCAAGCTAATCCTAAGCTAATCTTAAGCTAGGTCTCAGCTAAGTTTAAGCCAATCCTAAGCTAAGCCAAAGCCAATGCTAAGCTAAGCCACAGCGAATGCTAAGCTAAGCGAAGCTGCCTAGGCTAAGTCTAAGCTAAGCCTAAGCTAGGCCTGCCATGCGCCTATTCCCACGTTGCGGCTTTCCACTTATCATACCTTATCCGAGTTTTAAAACATCAGAACGATCGGAAATTTTTGCATTTCAATAATGTAAATTATTATTTTATTTTGCTAGCGAAATTTTAGGATTTTCTGCAGTTTTTGAGGATCGTCTCAGGACCCCTGGCAACGTGGCCACCTCGCAACGACAACAATTCATTACCACACACACCTTTCTAAATAGCCGGGCTGGGGTGGATGGCTTGCGAAAGGGGGCGTTTGGCTAAAAAAATCAGGGGCGTGGCTTCGACGCAAATTTTAGCATCCCAAAGGAAGCCCGGGTTTCCGGATTAGAAAAAGATTTTTCCGGGGTAAAGCCAACGGAAAACTCGAATTTTCATTGCATAAACGATCCTTGTAATCGATTACGACATCAAATTGGGCTGCCAGCTCCTGAGCGCCGTTTTCTAAAGTACACCCCTTCCCGAAAAGCCTGGTTTCCGGACCTGGGCATCCATTTAGTGATGCGGCCCGGTATTCTTGCCGGAATAGGAGACAGGCCAAAAGGGTGAGGACCCCTGGGATGTGCTTGCATTTCTAATTTATCGCTTTCCATGCTCCTTTGCTACCGAGTGAGGGACAGAGAGAGAGAGAGAGAGAGAGAGAGAGAGTAGACCTTCCACCTTGCAAGATCTTCCTCCAATGGCACGGTTGGTTCATTCATACGCAACGCTCCTCCATACACCCCCTCCACCCCCCTGTGATCCTCAATGCACATTAGTGGCAGCTGGCCCTCCTTCCCCTGCTCCTGCTCACTACTTCCCATAACAGGACTGGGACTGGGTATTAAGGAAATTCGGGTTTTTTTTGCCAAAACGTGGCGTTAGTATTGTAGCGTATTTTTGTTATGCTAATTTATTTTTAGCTACCTTCAGTTCTTTAAAATTTTTCCGACCTAAAGCGCCTCTGCTCTCTCTCTCTCTCTCTCTCTCTCTCTCTCTCTCTCTCTCTTTCTCTCTGTCTCTTTCTTTCTCTAGCTCTATCTATCTCATTTCCAGCCCAATATCGCTCAGATCAAAGCAGTGAGCAGTTGGATTGGGTCGATGGGCGCATTTTAATGGAAGGAAAGGGATACGGTATGCCAAATGAGTGTTCGTGTGTGGGATCGCGTGTTCCGCAATCGCTCTCTCGCTCTCTCTCTCTCTCTCTCTCTCTCTCTCTGTACATCCAAGACGAACAAGGCCTCATTTCGGCGACTCCTGCCCTTGATTTCACATTCTCAGCTTTTCCCCCCACTCGGCGCGACCCATTCGAGCCCTAATTGGGCGGGCCGTTCCTTTTTCTTTTCGGGGGGGGTAGGGCCACCCTGGGAGTGTCACGAAATGGCTCTTTGTACGGAATGGTCCTAACGACAGTCCCATTCCGGGATGCACTAAATGCCGGTCTGTTCGATGAGTGTTTACCGTAGCTTCAGTCGAAGTGTGCGTTTCAATGCGTAGGTATCGGCTTAGGCTGGCTTGGCCTAAGTTTAAGCTCGGGCTTAGGCCTCGCTTAGGTTTACTCTTGGCTTAAGCTTGGCTTAGCTTTAGGCTTAGACTTCGGCCGAGGCTTAGGCGAAGAGAGCTTATGCGAAGACTTTAACTACGGGCAAGCTAGTCGCGATTCTTCCGGAATTTTTTCGGCAAAATATCGTGGACTTGTGGTGTCTGGAAATTTCCGCAAAAACCTCTGCTAGCCTGCCCCCACCTCAGAATGTGATCTGATTATGGGCACACGGCTGTCCCTCCTTTCCCCCTCCGGACCCAACCGCCACCTGCCCCCTCATCTTCTTTGTCGTTTCGCTTTTTGCCAATTCCCCCCGCGGCCTCACCCTCGATTTCTTCGGATCTGAAGCCGAGGGCGAGAGGCAGGGAGAGAGAGAGAGAGAGAGAGAGAGAGAGAGAAAGTGCGGGAGTGCCATCAGAAAAAGGGCAGGACACGCTTCCCAAGGTCAGGCCAGGTGCTCCGGGGTACGGTAGCCTAGCTGGTGATACACTTCAGCAAAAAATCGGGAAGATCGTAGGATGGTGCAGTCTAAGCCTAAGCCTAAGTCTAAGCCTAGGGAAGCTTAGGCCTAATCCTAAGCATAAGCCTAAGCTTATAACTAAGCTAAACCTAAGCACAAACCTAAGCTAAACCCATGCGAACCCTAGGCCTAAACCTACGCCGAGGCTGAAGCTTAAGTGAAGCACACATTCCATTTTTATACAAGTTTTTCCCACAAAAACGCTTGTACTAAGCGTCACTACTCTGTACCTCCACCCCGGTGGTCACCCATCCATTGGCCATTTGGTGGTTAGAGAGACGGGTGCGGGGGGGGGGGCAGTACGCGGCCATCCCATCGACATAAGAACACCTTTCGGGCCCTTCCGAAGGCCCCTTCTTTTTTCTGAAAAAGGCCCTCACCCTCCCCCTTCGAACGTTCCCATTAAAGGTGTAATGCGATGTGTGTGTATGTCTGTGGTTAGGTTTCTCTCACTCTATCTCTCTCACTCTCTCTCCCATCCCTTCATTCGGCGTTATTAAAAGCGAATGTGCGGGTTGGATTGAGAGAATCTCTGCCGTCTCTCTTCTTTTCTGTCTCTCTCACCCCCTCAACCAGGTGGCCGACCGATTGTAAACGGTCGGAAGATACGCCCGTAAAATTCCGCGAACATCCCATGGCCACCCCGTCTTCGCGGCCAATTGCACAAATATGGGGTTTCTCGGGTTTTAAAGGGGTTGGATAGGTTCTGTAGAGGTTTCTGCTAGTATGCCCCTGTGGGGTGGTATTAAAGGGGCCGGGAACCTACGATTCTAGGTTCTCAGGGGGGGTGCTGCTAGCCTGCCAGGAGCACGAGCTTGGATTTGGGTTCTGGGTCCTATTTCTCTCGCTTTCTCTCCCTCTCACTGTCGCTCTGACTCTCGCTCTCTCGCGCTCTCGCTCTCGCTCTCTCTCTTATCACGCGCGTCTCGATTTGTCAATATATATACGTCTCGATTTGTCAATATTAATTATGTTCATCTAGTCTAGGCTTTGGCATATTTCCAAATCATACCTGCGCGCTCTCTCTTTGTCTCTTGTGTCTCTCTCTCCCTCTATCTCTCTTATTCGCTCGCTCCCACCGGCCACACTGATTCAAATCTGCGGTCCACAGCCCAACTGTCTCGCTCATTTCCTCACTTTTTGACTTATGAGGTTAGAAAGAGAGAGAGAGAGAGAGAGCGAGACAGCAAGATATAGTTCATCCTCCTCAGAATTCCCCCTCCCCACCCCTCCTCCTCCCCCCGGAAACTGACAGCTGCATGGGTGGGTGTCCCGGTATGTCGCTGTCTGTCTGTCGGTCTCTTCCTCTTTTTGCGAAGCCACAAAACGACTCCCTCTCCTTCTGCCACCCACAAATATCTGCCCCGTGTCGCCCACCTGGCGCCCCGCGCTCGCGCGCTGCGAAAATGCAACAGATCCACCTGGTTAGGGAAAATTTTAGGGGCGGGGAGATGGGTTTTAAAGGGGCTGGGAAAGCAGGGTCATGGATTTTGCCTAAGGATCTTGGCTGGTTGCCTTGCATATCACGTCGCGTATCTTGCTTCGTGTCGCGTTACGTGATGCGTTGCGTGTTACGTTGCGTGTTGCGTTACGTGTTGTGTTGTGTGTCGCGTAGCGGGTTAAAAGCCGTGTAGCGTTGCGGAAAAACGCTGGAAACCCTAGAATGTCAATTTACGACGGATTTCCCTCGCTGAGGTTATAATTCAGACTGGAAAGTTAAAAAAATGAAATTTTAAATTTTAAATAACTTTGAATTTTTGTAAATTAATTTTTAAATTTTCCGATTTTTATGACACGTATTTTTGTACTAAATAAATTCGTTAATTTCTACACTAGCTTTGATATTTTCGTAAACATCTTAAAACCCAGGTGTCCCACCTCAATCTCCGACTCGCCACAATTCTCCAAGCTTCTGCTCCGCCAGCCCTGTGATTGTTTACAATTGGGCGCAGAGGAGGGCAATAAGCTCAGTGAGGAGAATAAGCCATCGGCTGGGACCTGCCTGGGCCTTCTGCCCACCTCCTCCTTCCCCCTTAGGGCCCAGTGGCCAATCCGAGCCCATTCACCTGGATGTCTCGCCTCCCCTGGGGAGACACCTGCGTGGAGAAAGGGTTACGGTAGGCAGGTAGAGGCGCGGCACGTTTTGCGAAAATTGGCAACCTCTCTCTCTCTCTCTCTTTATTTCTCCGTATATCTTTCTCTCTTTATTTCTCTCTCACTCTCTCTCTATCTCTCGCTCTCTCGCCCTCTGTCTCTCTGTATGTCCCTGCATCTCTCTGTCTCTGTCGCTCACTGTCTCCCTGTCTCTCCCTCTCTCTCTCTCTCTCTCTCTCTCTCTCTCTCTGGCATTTGTTCTTGTGCGTTGTCTGATTTTTACCCTAATATCGCTCTAAAATAGCGAAAAATAAAATGCCGACAAATGAATTCGACAAAAATATGATCTGACCGCCTTGAAGAGATCGGTCTCAATTCACGACCATCTACATCATCTTCCAGCCGCCGCAATTAGCCTCCTTTCGTCGATCTGTCGCCAGATCCCTCCTCATTCCTCAAGAAATTTGCATATCCACACAGGCACATACGGGAGGCCCCGAGATATGGCGTATTGGGCCCCGAGATTGGGCCCCAGATTCGGGCCCCAGGATGGCCCAATTAGTGGGCCACACACACCGGGGGCCCACCCAGATAAGGTTTATGGCCCGAGGAGGGCACATTCCCTGGGCCCCCGGCGGAGGACCCACAAGCTGGCGCACCGTTTTGTTCTCGCTCTCTCTTTCCCTCTCTCTCACTCTCTCTCTCTCTCTCACCTCTCCCAGGAGAGCTGTTAGCAGAGGAAATTGGAGGAAATTATGCCCCCTCAGGAGATACAGGACGAGATCACTATCTTGATTAACGCATCTGTGCCTAAGAATTACGGTAGCTGGGCGTTTTTTGGCGAGGAGGGGCATGATTAGATGGCTTATGGTCCTTTTAAAAAAATTGCCACTTTAGGAGCGTAATGGTGCCAGGGTCATGTGTAGTCTTGTGTAGCCTCGTGTAGTCGCGGCTTGCCGGCGCCTTTAAAAGTACCTGTTTCCGTCCCAGGCTTAACTGTTCGTTTAGAAGTGAGACGGTGCATTTTCTGATTACCGTAATTGGCTTTGGAAAGTTGCCAAGGATAGTTTTGTTTTGCTAGTGTCTTTAAAATCTTGTTCCGTGCTTGCCAATCGCTTGAAATACAATTTTCATATCATAAGTAAGCTTGGAAGGTTTACAAAAGCCGCGCTTCCTTGCCAGGACCTTTAAAATTAAATTCCAGGCCTGCATGTCCCCTTAAAAATCCAGGTTGGCAGGTTTGCAAGACCCGTGCCTTGCCAGGACCTTTAAACTGGAGTTCCCCGCTTAGCAGCCATATAAAAATACACTTTTCATACCGTAATCATCCTTGGAAAATTGCGAAAACCTCTTTGCCTGACTAGTCCTTATAAAATGCTCGATTCCACTCGACACCTCAAAACGGAATTCACGATCTGGCGATCCTTTAAAAGCTGTTTAGCATGCTTTGTAAATACCGTACTCCTTCGGAATTCGCTTTGGAAGAATGCCAAAGCCCTCCTTGCCTGGCTAGTCCCTTTAAAACCCCGATTCCACTCGACACCTCAAAACGGTTGGACGCCAGTCAAGGGTCAATTGGCTGCGTATCGGCATTTTGTCTAACTCCCCAAGATCGGCCAGGTGGGTTAATAGGATTATCTGTGCCCCGGCCAGTTAGCTATAAATGAATGTGTGGAGATACAGAATGACGGCCAATCCAAAAGGGGGGACCCAGGTGTTGGGCTGTGTCCAGTGGAGTGGCTCGGAGCTTTGAGGGGGGAGGGGGGAGGGCCATCTGCCTCTTCCTCCTTCTTCTTCTTCTCAAGCTCTACAGATAGACCGATGCACGGGGCGAGAGAGAGTGAGAGAGAGCGAGAGAGAGAGAGAGAGAGAGAAACAGAACCCCTTCCTGCACAACCGGCTAATCACATTCAATCCGCCCTATTCAGCGCCCACACAGACCCCTTCACCTTTCAAATAAGACCGGGCCCTGGGAGGAATTTAAAGGGGTGGTGACAGGAAGTGACAAGAGTAGTGTGTCGTACACGAAACCTGGAGAGGACGCTCCAATGTGCGCTTCTGTACAATTTCGGTTGTGATTTTGCAGTCAGCTTTGGACGGACGGTCCTCTGGGCAGCAGTAGCGCAAGCTACGACAAGCTACGTTGCTGGATGTTTCGCTACGTTACTGTACGATAGGCTACGTTAATGTGCGATTTACTACAATAGGCTACGTTACTTGACGATGCGCTATTTACGGTACGTTACCGTACTGTATGCCACGTTCGATTACGGTACGTAATGCTACGGCACGGTGATATCATACGGTTTCCTAAGCTGGACAAGAGCGGGCTTCCATACGTTATGCTACGTTAAGCTACTACGCAACACTAGACTAAAGTACGCCACGATACGCTACGATACCTTTGGTATTACAATTTTAGACGGGAGGATTTATAAATACCCTTTTTAAGCGGTTCGCCCCCATCGCTTTGCCGCGATTTGCATGTGCCCTCCTGGCCTTTTTATGGGCTAAATGGGTCTCGGGGCACCTGGCTCGCGCGCCATTTGGCGCATCCCATAGGAGAGATGAGGGAGAGGGAGAGAGAGAGAGCGAGGGAAAGAGGCGGCAGATAGTAGTGTAGTGGACAGATACTGACTGACTGGCACAGAGAAAAAAACCCGATTGACCGGCCGATTGGCCCCATTCCGTTGACAGGCCGGTGTGCCCATCTCTTCCCCCCCCCCCCCCCGCAATTTCACCTGGACTCATTGCATAGATTAGGGGGTTCAGAACCCGGGATTTAGCGAAATAGGTTACTTAAGGCGATTGGAAAGGGGAATTCGTTCCTGTATTTTTAAAGGGACTTGGAAGGCAAAACCTCGAGAAAACCTGGGTAAATTGCCGTTGCATGTGGATTTTTTGTGGCGATCATCATGGATTTGTTCCGCTTCCATCAATTCTAGAATTTTCCCTGTCAAATCCCTTTAGAGAGCAACCCCTAGGATCTCTGCTAGCCTGCTTGGTTTTCGTTCAAAATCACAGCCAGTCGCGGTAATTTGCTACTCTTTAAAAACGTTCCCAAATAATCTCTGCTAGCCTGCCGAAAGCAATTTTTCTCGAGTCATTTCCATGCAAAAAAATATTTGCGACGCGCAACACGGCGGGTAGCGCGAGACACCCCGCGATACGTGACGCGACAGGCAGCGCGACACGCAACGCAGGACAGAACGCGACGCGCGATGCGACCCGCAACGCTGCATGCAAGGATGCCACGTTAGAGAGCTAGGTAAATCGAGAGAGCGAGAGAGACAGAGAAAGAGAGAGAGAGAGAGAGTGTGAGAGAGAGAAAGAGAGAGAATGTGAGAGAGTCATGGAGAGACGCAGATGATTTGGCGCGACCTAGCCGCGTTGCGTATTGCGAGCCTGATATGCTGCACAGTAAAAATAGAAAATCCATAGCAACGCCATGGCTTGCCGGCCCCTTTAAAACATCCCCTTATCACAAACTCCCCCCGTTACCGATACCCCAAGATTTGAGACTTTCCCCCTTGAGGGGGGTGTGGATTGGATTGGATTGGATTGGATGGGGCGGGGCCCGGTGGCTCCTCCCCCATTTTCGGGCCCTTCTTCTCCCGGTGTTGGTACCTAGTGACAGATGGCCCTCCACGATCCTCCTCCTTCTTCTTCTCAACCTCCTTCTCAACCCACCGACCCACCCCCAACACACCGTCTGTCATCGCCACACCACCACAAATCCATATATCGCAAAATTTCGACTGTTCATGGCTTCCAGCGTCATTTGTAGTTTTATGGATTTTTCTTCTGCTAGCTTTCGCTTGTTCAGCCTTCTGTTGAAGCATCTGCTTAGGCTTAGGCTTAGATTTAGACTGGGGCTTCGGCGTAGGCGCAGGTTTAGGCTTAGGCTTACGCTTAGCTTCGGTGTAGGCTTAGGCTTCGTTTGGGCGTAGGCTTTGGCTTAGCATTACGCTTACGCTCACATATCAAAATTTTGCTCCTCCGATCCTCTGTCCACCTCAAAACAGTCACTTTTTCGGAACGGGCTTCTCCACCTCCACCGGGACTGCTCCTCCTCCTCCTCCTCTCTCCTCCCCCGGGGGTTCGGATCCCGTTTACGGGCTGATTATCACGATTTCCTCCCCCCATTTAGCAGGGCAAGATGATCGCCCTTTCCGGACAATCCGCCATTATCTCTCGCTGTCTCACGCCGCTCTCCATTCTCTCGCTCGGGTAGGGGGTGGAGAACCTGCCCGAACTGCCTCACCTGGGCTCCACCCGGGCTCACCGGGATCGCATAACGAACGCGTAGAGGATTGTTTTTAGAGGTTTGGAGCTTGAGTTCGATCACTCTCTCATGCTCACACCCTCTTGATACCACCCTCTCTTTCTCTCTCTCACTCTCTGTCCCTCTCTCCCCCTCTTCATGTCTCTCTCGCTCTCTCTGTCTCTCTCCATCTATCTCTCGCTCTTTCTGTTTTCTAACGGCCGTATAAGGCAAAAATTTGCGCGAATACGGTAGAGAATTTTTTTCAGATCTGTCCGACACGATTCTAGACAGAATTTTGCGATTTTTCTTAAATTTTCGATCTTCTTGAGTACTTTAAACTCTAGCGAACACCCCGCATTTACCTTTTTCACCCCGTCGATAGTTGGGGCTGTGATTGTGGATTAATTAGGCCTTGATCTATCTGTCCCCCCAGCCGTCCCCTCGCCAGTTTTTTTCCGAATTGATACTCCCCAGCCACTTCCCCGTCGTGTGTCCCTCTTTTTGCTCTTTTACGGGTTTTCCCCGCGCGATCCGCTGGGTGTCAGGTATCGCGCGTTTTTCAGGTGAGTGATCAGCCCGCTTTTCTCTTAACCGGGGGGCCCGGTGAACATTTTTTTAGGGGAACGAGCGTTTTTGGGTTTTTGGGGCAGGCTAGCATAGATTCTTGATGGCGCGTAGGCAGGCTAGCAGAGTTTCCTTGTGGAATTGTAAGGGCAAGCTAGCAGAATTTTTGAGGAATTAGCAGGGGTAGGCTAGCGGTTTTTGGGGATTAGGATATAATCAACAGGAGGAGTCGAGGGCATTCTAGCAAAGATTTTTGAGGAATTGGTGGGCAGATAGCAGAAATTCTTCGGGAATCACGGAAGGAAGGCTCGCATATTTTGGAAATTACTGAAGCAGGCTAGCAAAGATCTTTGAGGAATTAGGGAGGGCAGGCTTGCGGCGATGCGGTGTATTTTTGTCCGATTTTGCCGATTTTTCGATGAAACCCGACCTAACCACTCTTGCTGAACAGCATGATACCTTCTTGATTCCAGCACTGAACTAGTTCCCCTCATCATCCTGCTGTCGATAGGAGCCCGTCGTTGTATCGAGGGGGAACGGGTTATGTTACGCGATCCCGATCGGGAGCTCTCCCGGTGGCATATCATCAGCTGCTGACCAGTTCCCTCTAGCATTCAGCTTATGCGGGATAGGGGTTACGGTAATGGCTACGCAACGATACGCTACGCAACCCTCCTGATTCCGCGACACCGGATGATTGGGTTTAAGAAGTAATAGCTAGAAAGGGACGTTTTGGCGCTGATTCTAAATCTATCTTTCTCACTCTAGCGCCCTCGGAATCTCTCTCTCTAACTCCCTCGCTCTCTCACTCGGTTTCACTCTCTCTCACTCTGTCTCGCCATCTCGCCCTCTCGCACTCGCTCCTCTCTCTCTCTCTCTCTCTCTCTCTCTCACACTGTCTCTCTCGCTCACTCACCCTCTCTCTACCCCTCTCTCTGCCTCTCTCCCTAACTGGGCATCAGCATGCTAGCAAAGACAACAAACTCTCAATCTCAAACTCATGCTCAGGCTCATAATCGTGCTCGAGCTCATTCTCAGGCCCATTCTCCAGCTCCAAAAAGAGACAAAAATGAAGCTCACATAAAAATCCGAATCTCTATTTCCGTATACCTTGCGCCCCCGGTGTGCGCCCTTTGCGCGTCACGGGCCAAAAGGTGTAAAGGTGTGCTAACATGTGGCCGATCCGTGGCCACCGATTGAAAACACGTGTAGAGGGCTGGGGAGGCCGTGGACGAAGCCCACCTGTGACAGGCCATTTCACCGCTCTAAAGCATCTACGGAAAAAGCTGTGCGTTTTGCTGGAGGAGGTGATTTTAAGGGACTGAGAAGCTCAGGGGAAACGGTAGATTCCGATCAATACCTTTTGACGGTATCATTTTAGAGCGAAACTGTATTTCAGCGTGTTTTTCTCTCTCTCTATCCGTCTCTCTCGCTCTCGAGCTCTCTGTCTCTTTTCTTTGAGCACTCTCTCTCTCTCGCTCTCTCTCTCTCTCTTTCTTTCTCCCTCTTTTCTAAATTTTAAGCATTCCCTGTAAGACCCAAACATCCCCATGCCCAAATCCGGCTTTTCCCCTTTAGCGGCCTCCTCCCCCCCATACTAACGAGAGACTGGGCCCATCCCCCTGAGACGGTGAAACCCGACCTGATCTAGGGGGGCCCAGGTGGGAGGGCCCTCTCCTCCCCCCGTATACGGTTGTCTCCCGTAGCCCCAGAAAGGACGACCCAATTTCCGTCGTGATGCCCACCCCCCCTGGTTGGCCCCGCCCCCCGTCCTGACCGGCAGGTATCTTCTGCCCCTAGGGCTCATTTCGTCCTGCCAGTCTCATCCTTGTCAGGGCCACCATGTCCTCAACGATTTTTGCTAGTTTGCCATCTTCCTGGTTATCTCTATTTCTGCAAATTGTCACTGCTAGGTCGCCTTTTTACCTGTATTTTCATTGGTATGTTACTTCAAGAGTCCTTTTGAAATAATTTCCTAAAGGATCTCGGCTAGCTAGCCGAACCGTCATTTTTCAGGATCTTGCATAATTTCCCCATTTCTCGCCGCTAGCCTGCCTTTCGGCGATTGTCTAGGATTGCCAAGCCTATCTTCAACGTTCCTTTAAACGAAAAAATTACGTTTTTTGGGTGTTTTCATTTCCTAAAAGACCTCTGCTAGCTGCCCACGCGGGGGGTTTTGCGAGGATTTCCAAAATTTCAACCATGGCCTCTGCTAGCGTACCTTTTACCTATTTTTCTTGGTCTGCATGGCTTCCCCCAATTGTCTCTGCTAGTTAGCTCCATGGCCATTTCCGATGGTTTTCTGCCATTTTTTGGGCGTTTTCCACAATTTTTGGGCCATGTTTTGTGTTTTTCCTTTCTGCCTGTTTTTTTCGTTCCGTTGACACCTGTTTACAACCCGATTTTCCAGCCTCCCCGGCCCCAGCCAACCCCCAAAGATGCTGGGCCTCTTCGAGAACGCCGCCAGCTCGTCCCCGCTAGCAGATCGCATCAAGGTACCAATTTTCTTAATCGTATTTAATTCATCACAAATCTATTCAGGTAGACGACGATCTGCTGCGAAAATTCAAATGCGACGAGTGCGGGAAGGCGTTCAAGTTCAAGCACCACCTCAAGGAGCACATTCGGATCCATTCAGGGGGAGAAGCCGTTTGAGGTGAGGGAGGTTTGGGAGTTAGGCTTAGGCTTCGCCTGGGCTTGGGCTTCGGCAGGGCTTAGGCATAGGTATGCTTCGGCCAGTTTTCAAATCTTCGTTTATTCCGCGACTTTCCGCGGCTACGGTAGGGCGGTAGCCCTTCCGTAGCCGCGGAAAGTCCCCCTTGGCGATAGTCGCCAGCCGGGCTATTTGCCCAGCGGGGTTACCTTGGTTACCTGGGGGTGCGGGAAGGGGGGGGGGGTTACGGTAGCTGCCCTCCCGGGTCGAAAAACCTAATTTCAAAGGTCATTAGAAGGCCGAATCCAGAGCCGAAATTTTTTTGAAGGTTGTCAAGGCGCTTAAAATCTTAGAAAATGCCAAGCGTAACAGAAAAAACACATCAAACTGTTTTTGGGTCCCACAGCGCCTAGGCGAATAGCGCAAATCGAAAAATTTGAAATTTTTGCTTGTTTTGGAGTTCGGGCCATTTTAAAGACACCGGGAAGCCAAAAATTCACTTTTTTTCCAGTGTCCCGCATGCCAAAAGCGGTTCTCCCACTCCGGCTCCTACTCCTCGCATATGAGCAGCAAGAAGTGCACGCCCGGAAATGGCAGCCCCTCGCTAAAACAAGGTGAGGCTTGATGACTACGAGACTGTACGATGTCACCATCCCTTTAAAATACCTTGAAAGTTCTATTTTTAAGGTCTTCCAACGATGGTGCCCCAATCGGCGAGCCCGGGCAGCGGTGGTGGCCTATTCGGCGCCTCCGATCAACTCACCGTATACCGCAATTTTTTGCTGCAACTCCAGGCCCAGCAAATGATGACGGCCGGCGCGAATCCGTACTTGTCACTGTTTCAACACCCCACGGTGGGTTACTGGGGATTTTGAGGGTTTAAAGGGACTAACAAGTTTGATTTTCAGAAATTCGGTGTTTCTGTTCCGATTTTTACTATTGACGCCCTGGAGAACGCAATTTTTTTCCTTATAATCCACTTTACGACCGCTTAGAATCCATTGCAAACGTAAAATTATTTTGCGTAGTTTTTTTGAGGTTTAAAGGGATTGGAAAGGTTAATTTTGGCAGACATGCAAGGCGTAAGCTCAGGCTTGGGCTTCGAATTCGCTTAGGTTTGGGCTTGTGCTTAGGCTTAGGTTAAGCTTAGGCTTGGGCTAAGGCTTAGGTTAAGCTCAAGCTTGGGCCAAGGCTTATGTTGGCTTTGGTTTGGCTTACTCAGGCTTAGGTTAGGCTTAGGCTTAGGTTAGCATCAGGCTTAGGTTAGGCTTAAGCTTCAGCTTAGGCTTATTCCAAGCTAAATCTTAGCTCCACCTAATTAGCTCATGCTCCAATCCCGTTCATTCCGCAACGCTACTAATTCCAACCCACACCCACACCCCATCCCCATATTCTCATTTCCCCGATATGAAATGCTCCCTTTATGCGTAGGGGGCCCGTGGCCTATATAGCATGGGACCCAGGTCCCCCCTGGCCATAGGGCTCGTGTTGGTGGCAATTAGATGGCACACCGTCGTCGTCGTCGTCGACCACCTTTCTGGGCCCTTTCTGGGCCCTTCCTGGGCCCTCTCCCGGGTCTCCCCTTTCACCTTCACAATTCCAGGGGCGCCCATCCCTACCTCTACGGGGCAGGGTGGGTCCCCGACGCGGGGCCCTTTGGCTTAATGATGGTGAAATTGTGGTGTGGGTGTGTGTCCCTTTCACCATTGGGTAGATGGGGAGACCCGGATCGACAGGGTCGGGCGTCGCGTTACGAATTTGTAGATGAACTGTGGGTTGGGATAGTCATAAGAAGCATTTGGGTCAAAAAGCAAAAAAAAATTCGAATTGGGATTCGAACCTGCGACCTTTGGCTTGAGAGTCGGCTGCTCTACCGACTGCGCTAGAGCTAACGGTGGTTCCGGCAAGGGAGCTGACCTAAGAAGGAACGGTTGATTTTAGTCTCTCTTTAGTCAGTCTTTTTTAGTCTTCTCCCTCTCTCTCTCTCTCTCTCTCTCTCTCTCTCTCTCTCTCTCTCCCTCTCTCTCTTTCTCTCTCTCTCTCTGGCTTTCTCTCTCTCTTTCTCTCTTTCTTTCTCTCTCTCTCGCCCGCTCACTGTCACCTATGGAACCCAAAAACCTAAAAAAACTACGACCCAATCCTCAAATTCCAACACTCCCTCCCCATCGGTGTACACCTTTGTATCCGTGGGCCCTGGTTGGGACCCAGGATGGGGCCCACACGGGGGGAGGGCCCGCCTAATTAACGGCAGGGCACACGGGAGGGGTGCGCGGCCTCCCCCCAGCAGCCGCCGTGGCCAATCGAAGGGAAAACACGATTCACGAAGCGAGAGACCGCCAGAATTCGGAGCATTGGAGAAGGAGAGAGAGGGGGAGGTGAAAACGAGCTCTCCGACCTGTCCCTCACAGCCTCCTGGCCAGGGGGAACATCATCATGATGATGATGGCCACACCTTGGGGGTGCTGGCTGGGCCCTTTGCCATGGGCCCCAAGGAAATGAAGGCCACAGATTGGCGCCCAAGGGGGAAAATAGCAGCCTATTTCGTGCCTCCCCCTCCAGCGCGAAAAGGTGATACAAAATATTGGCGGGGACACAATTTTTGAGAAGAAGAACTAGAGGGTGAGGGCAACTTGCGAGATTATTGAGGAATGCTAGGAACTTGGGCAAACGGGCAGAGATTCTTTGGGATGCATTGGCTTTTTGGTAAGGCATACTAGCAGAGATTCTTGAGGATTTCGGGACTTAGGGTAAGGCAAACTAGCAGAAATTCTTTAGGAATTTGAGCGCTTTTCCAAGGCAAACAATCAGTGATTCCTAGCGGCTTTCTGAAACCTGTAACCAGGTCAGCTAGCAGGGATTCTTGAAAACCTTCCACTCATCAATCTCTTTTCAGCCCCCCTCCACCGTCTCGCCAATTGCTCAGAACTTCCTGGCCGCCTGCCTGAAGGCCCAAACGGCACAGACGAGCCCCGCCGAGTCGGAGGAGACGCACAACGACGTCAAGGAGGTCAAGGAGGAAAAGGTGAGCGATTAAAGACCGGATAGCCGCTTTGAAGAGGCCCGCTAGCAGGTTTTTAGCTGGCGAGATTGGATGGGTTTCTGAAATTGTTGTTTATAGGTTGAACCCTTGGAATCCCCGGCTAAACAAGCTGAACTTGATGAGCCAAAGATCGAGCCGGAAGTGGACGCCAAGGTCGATTTGGCCAAGCTTTTCGGGCTGGGCGAGCAAGTTGTTGAGGTGGGTGGATTGAACTGCTTGAAAAAGTCGTTAGTGCAATCGATGCGCTGATAGGCGCACTAATAGACAACAAGCTAGACTATCTAGTTTATCTAGACGACTTCAAGGAGTTCAAAACAGTTTTTTTCGGAAAAAGACGCTAACAGACCATCGAAACGACGTCTTCAAGGAGTTCAAAAAACTTTTTTTGGAAAAAGACGCTAACGGACCATCGAAACGACGTCTTCAAGGAGTCCAAAAAAATTTTTATTGGAAAAAGACGCTAACAGACCATCGAAACGACGTCTTCAAGGAGTTCAAAAAATTCCAGTTTTTTTTTTCAGAAAAAAGAGGAAGACAAATTGATCTTCGGGCTGATGACCCCACCGAAAACGGAAGGCTCCGAATGGCGGCCGATGAGGTCGAGATCGTTCCTAACCGATGCTCAGGTGCCAAAACCTTCCGAAAATTCAAATTTCGCGCTTTTTCAGGTGTCAATCCTGCAGAGCCACTTCCAGCGCAACCCGTTCCCGTCAAAGTACGACCTGGCGGCGTTGGCCATGCAGATCGGCGTCAACAAGCGCGTCGTACAGGTATGGGATTTTAACATGATGAGAAAATATGGAGCTACTGGGTTAATTTGATTTTTTTAGAAATTTAGTTTATTTCTGATTCAATAAAAATCTCAGAAAAATATTTTGCTAAAATTTATGTAAATTTATTTCAAAATTTTATCAAATTGCACGCTAATATTAATTAATTTTATATAATTTTTTTTGTAATTTTCTTTTGTTTCAGGTGTGGTTCCAAAATACGAGGGCCAAGGAGCGGCGCACCAATCGGACGTTTGTCGACAGGGCGAGGGCAAGGCAGGATTTTGGTGGGTTTCGGGAGACGCTGAACTCCTTGAAGTTGGGGTAGTTGTTTCTCAAGCTACCTGAAAGCCTAGATCAACAAAAACAGGAAATTTTAGTACCCAGCGGCGTTTGGGGAAAGATGGCTCGGCCGGAGTTGAGCTCCCCTTTTGGTCAATCGTCACCCCTTGTTCCGCAACTGGCCGGCAGTCAGCAGGCGCTGGCCGCCCAGCTGATGTCCGTCTGGCTGCAGCAGAACGCGATGGTTGCTATGGACTCGCAGGTACGGTAGATTGGACACTGATTAGGGGTTTGTTCCGAACTCGCTGAAGTCGTAGGAGATGGAGGGAGATAGAGCGTGAGAGAGAGCGTGAGAGAGAGGGAGAGAGCGGGTGAGTGCTAAGGACAGAGAGAGAGAGAGCGATAAAGAGAGAGTGAGCTGAACTCGTTCAAGTTCTCGTCAAAATTTATCACAGAAATTTCTTTACATCCCTTTAAGCTGATTTTACCATTAATCTTTAGCCAAAAACCCGCTTACCTGACTTGCCAACCCCTTTAAGCCCTGCCACCCCAGCTATCGCGCACTTTTCGGGTAATGGCCCGCAGCCGGTGTATATATTTGACCCCCTGCCACCCGCGAATACCCGGTGATTATTGGGTAATTCCGATAATTCGGGTCTATGGGCCACTTTTTGGCAGCAGGTAGCCCATCCTCCCTCAAATTGGATAATAGGCATGCAGAGCGGAGAGAGAGAGAGAGAGAGAGAGAGAGAGAGTACTCTCAGGTATCTTGTGCCCCCAGGCCACTTGTATCTGAAAGAGAGAGGGGCCCAATTAGAGCCCCCGTCTTATACCCCTGGTGTCTTTAAAAGAGGAGAATGAGGAGTACCTCCATCTTAATTAGCTGACAGCTGGGGGAGGGCCCAATTCGGGAGGCTGGGGCCAATTTGGGGGCCCCGGTAGATACGGGGGGTCAAGTTCGGGGTATAGGTGTTGGGGATTAAAGGGGTTGGGAAGTCGAGAATTGAGAGAGAGAGTATGTTGGCCCCGTAAATTCCCGTATTTCAGGATGAGGCCATGAGCGACGATGAGAAAATGTCGGAAGGCCCCGAAACACCCCTGGATCTATCCCTAAAAGAAGAAGAGGAGGAAGAGGTTGAGCCCCAGGATGAAGCCGCCGAAGACCCGCCGCGACCCTCGTCCTTGACTCAACCACCATCAGCCCTTGAAGCCTTCCTCGAACAACAGGCCGATGCGGTCCGGAAAGCGCTTGAGGTGAGCTTGGTTTTTGGGCTTAAGGTTAGGAATAGACTTAGGCTTAGGCTGAGGCTTAGGCTTATGCTTAAGTTTAGGCTTAGGTCCAGGCTTAGGTTTCTCTCTCCAAACCGCGCATTTCCAGGAAGCCAAAGCCGAGCCCTCTAAGCTGGACAGCTCGAGCCCGTCGGCGGCCCATTCCCCAGCCCCCTCAGCCACATCCCCCGCCACGACCTCCTCGACGTCGTCCGGCATCTGGCCCACCAACTTTTTCCTCTCCCAATATTCGCTGTTGGGCACGCAGGGACTTGCCGATCTCAGGAAGGTGCTCGATGTAAGTTTTAAGGTTTCCGGTGTGGGAGCTTCAAGGTTTCTGATCCCTTCAAAGGACCCATAAATCATCCTATTTAACGAAACCTAGCCAAGTTTTCAGAAAGGAGACGTGGAGTCCTCTCGCTCCCCCACTCCCCACAAGCCCCGATCAACGACCAGCGCCGAGGAGGGCGAGGGCCTATTCGCGTGCGATCGTTGCGAGAAGGTCTTCGGCAAGCAGTCCTCACTCAATCGCCATAAATACGAACATTCCGGTTAGTTTTTTTGTAATAGGCGATTGCCTTGCGCGTTGCAACCAAAATCCCCAGAACAAAATCTGGACCGACTGATTGGTGGAATCCCGACAGCCAAGATGCCGACAGTCTGAAATCTCGAAAGCCAAACAACCGTAGTCCACAATCAGACCCAAATCCCGACAGCCAAAATACCGACAAGCCATAGTCTCGACAACGAAAGTTCCGCCAGAGAGCCATAATCCCGACAAATCTGATCCGGCCCTATTTTTAACGCCATTTTCGGCGCTGCTTCCTTTTAAACCAGGATTTTGCACTGTGGATTTTGACTTTCGGAGTTTCGTTCTGTCGGTATTTGGAATGTCAAGGTTTTGGATGTCGGCATTTTCAATTTCGGGACTTTGACTATCGTGTCGGTTTCTGTCGTTTTTGTTCGTTGGTATTTTAACCTGTCGGTATCATGAATGGCAAGATTTTGAATGTCGGGATTTTCACGTTGCCCCTTGCCTTGACAATCCCTTAAAAATGGCTAGAATCGGTAGGTAGGTGGGGACAGGCGTTGAATAGCTAATTCGCGGTACCATTCTGGTTGGGCCCAACCCCACTCGATCAATCAGCGGGCCCCATCTGCTCCTCAATATAAGGGGACCCATCCTCCCCCCCCTTCACCTCTACCTCATCCCATTTAGGGAGAGCCACCACCGGGGGATGGGACTCGAAAAAAGTGTTGTGCCGGGGGGCCCAACATAGCCTGGGGGCCATCATTAAAGGGCCAGAGGAGGAGCCAAGTCCACTTTCCCCAAGAATCCCTGCTAGCTTGGTGCTTTGGCATTAGCGGGGGGGAGGATGGACCGACTTTTTCGTTAGCTCTCTAGTTTTCCAGTAAATTTTTTGCTATTGCTAAATGCAAAAACTTTGAAATTTTGAATTTTTAGATACTTTCTCTAATTCAATTCCAGTCAATTTTTGCTAAAATTTTGAACCAGCCAATTTTTACAAATTTACTACCACGTTACTAGAAACTTCTCGACTTATAAAAAAATTTCTGTTCCCCCCCGATAATGCACTAGCACCGCTTTAATTGATACCTGCCTGGGGGTGGGGGTAAATTGTCTGTCTGTCTGTTGTGTGTATTGAGACCCCCAGCCTTTGAAGGGATGAGTGGCATTGCGCAATGGGACGGATCGGAAGGAGGATCGGAGCGGAGGGGAAGAGGAGGAGGAGGAGGTGGAGACCCTCCACCACCTGCACCTTCAGGGGCAAGAAATAGTGGGATAGAAGAGAGACGCAGAGACATCCACCGTCTTTCACACCCAATTGCACAATTTTTCGGGTGGCCAAGGAGCGCATCATCTTAATTGGAGTGCAGGGGGGGCTAGAGGTGGATCTTGGGCTCAAAACAAAGGAGCAGGATTAAAAATATAAATTCCGAAGACTTGGTCAAAAAGTAAAAAAATTCGCCCAGTCCGGGGCTCGAACCTGCACCTTCTGATTGACAAGCGAGAGCTTTACCATTTAGCCAAAGATATATAGGGTTTGGCAACCAAAAAACTATATCTATTTACCAAATATTTTCAGGCCAGCGTCCCTATAAATGCGACACGTGCGACAAGGCGTTCAAGCACAAGCACCACCTCACCGAGCACAAGAGGCTGCATTCGGGGGAGAAGCCGTTTGAGGTAAATTTTGTGTCATTAATGCGTACTGTGTCATTAATATCTCTCGCTCCCTCTCACTCGCTCACTCTCTCTCTCTCTCTCACTAAATCCCGACAACTTGGACTTCAGAATGTCGAAATTTGGGGTGTCAAAGTTTCGGCTGTCGGCATTTCGACCGGAAACCTTTGGTTTCCCTCGCGGTCTCTCTTGCTCCCTCTCTCCCTCTCTCGCTCTCTCTCGCTCCCTCTCTCTCTCTTTATCTGTCTCTCCCTTCCCTAGATGATCTTTTTATTCCCTCCATTTCAGTGCCTCAAATGCCACAAGCGATTCTCCCATTCCGGCAGCTACTCGCAACACATGAGCCATCGATATTCTTACTGCAAACCCTTCATGCAGGAACAAAAACTGGTCGATGATGATGCCGCCCTTGTCGAAGCCCAGCCAATGGAGAGTTGAGCATGGGCTCATCAGGCCTTCATGCTCCCCTCAAAAGTCAGCTTTTCCCACACTTCCTAGTCCCCCGCTATTCACTCTTTCAATGTATTCTTGCCTTACTTGGTGCTTACCCGAAAAATTAAGTGGTTCTACGAAAAACTCGCGCGTTTGCTCATCGCTTTCAACCCCCGCAACTGTTGGTGCTCCTTTTTGCAAATTGTGTCTTTACATTGGTTTTTGGGCGTTTTAAAGGGGCCCGGCAGCCAAGGAGTCGGTTTGAAGAGTTTTTAGCGTTTTTCCAGCTCAAAACTAATTTTAAAATTGGTTACGATAAGAAATTGGAGCGTCGCACTCGATTACGGCGTGTAATTTGATATGCTCGATCGATTACGACATCATTTTTTCAAAAGATTACGGTATTTTTCGTTTCGAAAAGAAAATTCGCGTGGCTTAATCGATTACAATACATAATCCTGACTCTCAGGATCAATTACGCTATGAAATTCACGTTTTTCGACTCAATTAAGCTACAAAATTTTTATTCGGAATCGCTTACGCTCTGAAACTCCGGTGTTTCGAAAGGTTTACGGTATGAAGTTCACGTTTTGAATCGATTACGCTAGGAATTTCATCAGCCTGAATCGATTACGCGACGAAAACCCCGTTTTTTGGAGGTGATTACGGCTATTTCAGGCTATGGAATTCGAAACGTAACCTAACCGAAATCAGTAAAGCGTAATCGATTACGCCATAAAAATACCAGAACTCTGTGCCTTCCACGCCCCTTTAAAACGCGCCCTCGGCTATGCCGGCCCCTCAAAATATGAGATTCTTGCCCCGCCCCGACCGCCACCGTCTCCTCTGTGATCCGCGGGCGCCATCGGTTAGTGTTTGCAATTTTTATTACGTTTTTGTGCTTATTTTAATTTGCATTTTTTAATTTTGTGGTATCATTTTTTGTGTGCTCTCCAGCTGATATGGTGCTCCTGATGTACATAGGAATTGTCTCGTATTTTAAAGGGGCGGAGAAGGCATGGATTTTTGATTTGATTTTTGTTGATTTATGGGATTTGGCCAAGTTAAACCAAGTTAGGCCTAAGCCTAAGACTAAGACTAAAACTAAGCCTAAGCCAGGCCTAAGCTTAAGCTAAGCCTACGCCGAAGCTAAGCCTAGTAATCCCGTAACAAAAAACCTATAACCACGCCTTCCCAGTCCCTTTAAAAATTTTCCCCTATTCGCTTACGCCCTAAAATTCGTGCCCACGCTTCGAGCCGCTTGCCCAGCGTTTAATTTGTTAAACTACCCCCCCCCCCCCACAAACCCCCCAAAAAGATACCGGTGGCTTGCCTTTCTTCGCTTTTCCCTTGCATTTTTTTGGCTGATTTGCATTTTTTATTTTTATTTAATTTTTGCGCATTTAATCGATACTTTTGGTTTATCGCTAGTCTATTTCCCGTCCTCTTTTTTCGAGTCATCGCCTCGGACCAAAAATTGCCAAAAATCGCAGTCGTATATCATTTGCATGTGCAAACAGTACCAAACAATTTGTGAGAGACCAATTTTTACGCCGATTTTTTTTCATTGATTTTGTCATTTTTGTGTGTGTCACGGCTTCCGCAATAAACTATTCAAAAAAATGAAACTACAAACTATTAAAAGTACGAAAATAAAATTCCCAAACCGAAAAAATTTACAATTTTGTATTAAAAAAACTAAATATAGATTTTTCGACCAAAAATGCCCAATTTTTGACAGGAAGTTCAAATTCTTTAATTGTTTAGGAATTTTCCCACCTTAAATCTAGCTACATTTTATTAAAAGCAACACTAAATCACCTAGCATTACGTTATTACGAATTTAAAAAATTTCATCCCCCCCCCCGATAATGCGAAAGTACCCATAAATTTCTGGTTGGCAATTTTCTAAATTATAATCGATCTAAATTAATTTTAGGTGTATTTCGTAGTGCATAGTACTCTCCCGGAGCCGGTCGTTAACTGTACTCGTCCGTAATTTTAATGCAAACTACAGTACGCTCCTATACACCCAGACGGTCCAAAGTACGCTACCGTACCTGTATCTTACCCTACAGGAATCCGCCTTAGATATTTAACACAGGCAAGCTGGCAGCGTTACTTTGCGGAATTTTATGCAAATTCGAGTGTATTAAATTCCTAAAATTACAGCTTTCTACCGTATTCCATTCATTTATTAAACGGCACCCAATTAATAGCAGCACCTAAAAGGGCGGGGGGAAAGCACCGGTATCGGGTAGGTCGGGAGAGAGAGAGAGAGAGAGAGAGAGAGAGAGCGAGAGTGAGAATGAAAGAGAGACAGCGAGAGAGAGAGCGAGAGAGAGAAACAGAAAAAAAACGCAAAAACATACAAATTCAAAATTTCAATCGTTATTCCTCATCCTCGGTGTACGGCAACAAATCCGGGCACACCGGGTTTGAGAAATAGATCGAGTCGAGCCCGCACCTGCCCGACCACTCGCCCGTGTTCACGCACTCGAATGTGATCTGGGATACGGTAGAATGGGCGTGAAATCGACTACTCTACCTGTTTTGTGCCTGCGGGGCATTTGACGGTGTGGGCCAGCCACTTACGGTGGCCACGTTTCACACCCTCCTCGGTGGAGAACGGGCAGAAGTCGTCGCAGCACATGCGGAGTCGAACCTGGAGATGTACGGTAAGGAGAGAGAGAGACAGAGAGAGAGAGAGAGAGAGAGAGAGAGAGAGTGGGAGAGTGAGAGCAGAGAGGGAAAGAGTCAGAGAGAGAGCGAGAGATAGAGAGCGTGAGAGAGAGGGAGAAAAAGCTAGAGAAAGCGAGGCGAAAGTAAATGCTCAAGGTAGCGGTATAGAGAGAGAGAGACAGAGACAGAGAGGGAGAGACAGAGAGAGAGCGAGCGAGACAGAGCAAAAGAGATATCACTAATTTTTAGGTCTTTTTCTATGCACATTACCTCTCGAGTAGCCTCCCATGCCGTAAATCTAACCACCACCGGCATCCGATGCGATAGCTAGGAGATTTTCGTATGTTTTATGTTTTTTTTTATGAGATTTATTTTCTTACCTGTGTCGTCAGCGTGGCCACCTCACTTCCGTTAACATACGCCGCCGCGAAATGTGTGTTCACCGACGTGAAGACGGCTGAAAAAAGGATCATTCTCTGACGGTAAAAAGCTTACCATTCCTCTCCATCGCTTTCGCTCGATCCGGCCTTCCGGCCACATTACTCCAGGCACGGACCGAAAAGTCACCAGAGCGCTTGTGGCGTCTGGAAATCAACGTTAATTTGGATAGAAGCTAGAGAGAGAGAGAGAGAGAGAGAGAGAGAGAGAGAAAGAGAGCAAGGGAGAGCTAGAGAGAGAGATAGATAGAGAGAGAGCAAGAGCGAGAGAGAGCGAGAGCGAGAGAGAGAGCGAGAGAGAGGAGAGAGAAAGAGTGAGAGAAAGAGAGCGAGAGGGATAGAGATTGAAAGCTAGAGCGTCTCAAACCTCAAAAATCCCTCGACCTCATCAGAGGATGACTCCCATTTGCAGAGATCTCCTAGAAAAATCGATACATATTCCTAGGAAATAAAACCTTTCTCAAAATCGCACTCGATCTGCGTGCACATTTCCAGCGTCTCGGCACGGTCGGGCTTGGCACTAAAATGGAATTAAAACGGTGCTTATTATTCCACAACCCATACCTCCTTGTGTCGAGCTCACGGCTGGCGCTGAGGTGAGTTTCACTGGATCCTGAAAAACAGTATTAAATCCTAATCACCGCTCAAAACACCGTACCACTCTCACTAGTCGAATACTTCTCCCTTGACTCGCCGCGCCATGGTTTCGCCGTCGTTGTGGTGATAGTGGCCTGGCGGAAAATAGGTGCTTGATGGACCGAAATACCGGCTTCATCGTCCGCTGCGCTTGTGGGGTCGGGTGGCCCATACGAGGTGGGGCGATCGGCTTTTTCAGCGGTTCGTCCCAGTTTAGGTTGATGATTTTGGTTTGGCTGAAGGAAAAAATGTATTTCTTTAGCTCTTCTCTATTCACAGGGCCGAAGGTCCTAAACCTAAGTTTGTGCCTAAACATAAGCCTAAGCCTCAGCATAAACCTAAGCCTAAGCCTAAGCATAAGCCTAAGCCTACGCATAAGCATAAGCATAAGCCTAGCCTAAGCATAAATCTAAGCCTAAGCCTACCCCTCATCAATATTCCTTCGGTTGTGTACAGGCAGGAGTCGGGCAAGCAGCGGCGACACCGAATCTCCCCCTCTGCGGGGCTACAAAGTGCCTTTTCCACCACAAGAACCTCAACTTACGAATTTTCTGCGTGGACGCCGTCCCGCGAATTCTGGGTCGGTTTCCTAAAATTTTCTGATGCTGGTAAAATTGCCTACTAACCACAAATCCACGCTCGACGGCCGTATCCAGTGTATCGGTGGCCGGGTCAAACGTTGGTGGCTAAAGTGTGGATAAGGTATCGTAAGCCGCCGCGAACCCACCACAAACGTCTCCCTGACCGCCGGCCACTTGGTCTCGAAGGCTTGGATGGGCGGGGTTTGGACCCGGGAGCGGGACACTTGGCGAGCTTGCAGGCTGAAACAGGCAGGGCCTTACATTCTTACATTCAGCAAATTCTTGGGCCTGGGTTGGGCTTGACTTCGGCTTGGGCTTAGGCAGCTTCCGGATATACTTAGGCACGGCTTCGAATTGGGTCCGAATAAGCTTACTTTGGCTTAGAATCAGAAGACCCTTAGCTTTGGCTTAGCTTAGGTTGGCTTAGCTTCGGCTTAGCTAGGCTTACCTTAGGCGTAGCTTAGGCTTAGGCATGGACTTAAGCTTACCCATGCGGATCAGCATTCTTCGGCACGCGATTCTGAGCGGCTTTCAGCGTCTGCTGCAGCTTCTTCCGTTGTGCCTCTACGAGCACCAGAATTCGGGATCGATCCTCGAAGAGGCGGGACAGGATTAGAAGTCTTCGAAGACGTCTGAAATCAGGGGAAAATGGGGTCGTTGCGAGACCTTGTGTACCGTTTTCCAAAGAGGATGTGCTTGGCGTGTTGATCCAGGTCTTTTCGGCCGAGCAGTTTCTAAATGAAGGCGGTATCATATAAGGATCTTTCTCTTTCTCCCTCTCTCTCACTCTCAGCCTCTCTCTCCTCACCTCAATCCTCTGATCATCCGCAGCGCGCAATCGCTCACTCATCGGCCCCCGTTCCCACAGGTCCATCAGCGCCGTGATCTCGGCGTCAATCTATAAGATGCTAATTTTAGCTACAGTAGCCTACCGCTGCCGGGCTGTTCAGATGTTGGGCCTGGATCGGGTCAATTGGTGCGGGTGGCGTGGGTCCTGAGGGGCTGAGGGTCACTGGAGCGCGAGGGGGGAGTGGTTGGGTCTGAAACGTAGACCTGGGTTACGGTTGGGCTTAGCTTAGGCTTAGGCTTAGGCATAAGCTTAGGCCTGGGCTTAGGTTTAGGCTTAGGCTTAGCTGAGACCTAGGCTTAGGCTTAGGCTTAGCTCAGGCTTCAGATTAGCTCAGGCCTAGCTTAGCCTTGGCTTAGTTTCAGCTTGGGCTTAGGTTGAGCTTGGGCTTAGCTAAGATTTAGGCTTCGGCTTAGCTTTAGCAGCAGCTTAGAAACGAAGTCTACCTTGGGCTTCCAGGCAATCGTGACAGGCGTCTGTGTTGTTGTGGATGTTGTAGTTGGTTCGGGGGTTGCAACAAAGAATTGCATGTCTTCAGAGTCATCCTCTATTTCCTCTTCTTCTTCCGTCTCATCTTCTGTGGGTGTTGTCATGGTGAAGGGCATCGAGGTGATGAGGGTGGGCGGGGGTGTCGTTCTAGCTGTCGGGATTGGGCGACGTCTTCTGGTCGTGGCCGGTGCTGTTGTCGTGGTTGTACTTGTTGTAGTGGTTGTAGTGGTAGTTGTAGTCGTTGTGCTCGTCGTGGACGTCGTCGTAGTAGTGGACGTCGTTGCTCTCCTCGTTGTCCTCACCGTCGTTGTTGGTGGCGTCTGAAATCTTGGGTTGTGCTTAGGTTTGGGCTTGGGCTTATTATGGATGGGATTCGGCTTAGGATTAGGTTTAGGAGGCCTAGAGACTTAAAATTGGTCCTAGAATGCTGAATCTTATGACTAGGCTCAGGATGCTTAGGATTAGGCTTAGGATTCCTTAAGATTAGGCTTAAGTTGCTTAGGCTTGGCTTAGAAAGCTTAGGATTAGCCTACGGACGCTTAGAATTAGGCTTAGGATGCCTAGGTTTAGCCTTAATTAGACTTAGGCCTAGACTTGGCCCTAGGTTTGGTGGCCATTCTCGTGCTCGTGATCATGCTCGCACTCAACCACCTGTGATCCCCAAATAAAACCCCACCGTTTCCGGCACCATCGAATCCGGGGCAGAGATTTCCTCAAAGGCCGCATCGTTCTCGAAATCGGCCCATCCGCTCGGGGGAGCGATTGGCTAAAATGTGTCCGTCCAACCGTAACCAGATAGCTTACATTTTGAAAGACGGTCTGGGCGCCCAGTGCTTTCGCGCGGCTCAATGGCAGTTGCACGGGTTTGGGCTCATTTTTAGGCGGTGCTCCCGTAGTGGCTTCGAGTTTGGCCATGGCTTCGAGGCCCTCTAGTTTAGGGCCCTCGCCTGCTTCGGGCACTTTTCCCTCCACAGCACTGTCCCATTTTTCTTTCAGCTCATCGTAGCGTTGCCTCACCTGAATCGAATTTTTATTTTTTTGTTGCATTGTCGAGATTTCCAAAACGCCGAAATTTCAGAATGTCGGCATTTCCAGAGTATCCAAATTCAGAATGTCGAAAGACCTATTAATTTTCGATATTCTTCAATTTTGGCACTTTGAAAAGTCAACTTTCTGATGCTGCACTGTAGCTAATATGTACCGATTTGATGGCCGTCAATAGTTCCTTGGCGTACTCCTGGTCGCCAGCGCCGGCTTCACCTTCCAGGGCTTTTTCTGAAAGGTTAGGAGGTACATAGGTAGCTTAGAAATAAGCTTCGACTTAGGCTTAGTTTTCAGCTCGCGCTTAGCTTACAAGTCTAGCTTAACTGGCTTAGCTTTGTTAGGCTGGCTTAGGCTTACTTGTCGTTGAGACCTAGAGCTAAGCTTCAGCTTAGGCTTAGCTTGGGCTTAGGCTTAGGTTAGGCTTAGACTTAAGTTTAGCTTCGGCTTAGGCTTATAAGGCTTAGACTGAGGCTTAGGCTTCGACTTTGGCTTCGGCGTAGGCTTAGCCTTTGGCTTAGACTTAGACTTACGCTTACGCTTAGGCTTGGACTTATCCTTAGGCCTGGGCTTAGGTCAGGCTTAGGCTTAGGCTTGGGTGTACGCTCCGGCTTAGGATTGCCTTCAAAATCACCCACCCAAGTCGGCAAACTCTCCCATATCCTCGAGATCAGCAGGTTCAGCCTTGGGCTGTGCGCGTTCCTGTTCGAGCGACTCGATAAGTTCGTCGAGTTCGGCTGCAATTAAAATAAATAGCTTCCAAGGCATAAAATTACCTTTAGCGCTGCTATCCTCGCATTCCGCGTACCCTACCAGGCAAAATATTAGAAGCGTAAGAAGCCAGGGCTTCATTTTTAGACTGTAGATGTGGCGCAGTAGAAATATGGGATTTTTGAAACTCTACAGTACTTCAATAGCCGTATTAAATAGAAAATTCGGTGTCAATCGGATAGTGTGGTACTGTAGGAACTTTAGTAGTACGGTACTGTACTAGTGTACTGTATTCGTCAATTTGCGCCGAGCGTATGCGGAATCTGAAAATTTTGCTGAAAGGGAGGGCAAGTTAAGAGAAATAGAGTACGGATTCCAACAAATTACAGGTGAAAATCATGACGTAATCGGATAGACACCATTGCTCTACTTTGACGCGAAAATAAACATGGTTTTAAGAAGAATTTCGGGCTAATTACAGCAGCAAAATTTGGAAAAAAACGGGCATAACCGATGGAAAAATCCAGT
This sequence comes from Mesorhabditis spiculigera, assembly GCA_958295435.1. NCBI lineage: Eukaryota > Metazoa > Nematoda > Chromadorea > Rhabditida > Rhabditidae > Mesorhabditis > Mesorhabditis spiculigera. The sequence continues at coordinate 35,472 of CATQJA010001023.1, read as the reverse complement.
ACTTTTCACTACAATGTACACGTAACGTTTCGTGGTTAAGTGAAGTTATAGACTTAGGTTTAATCTAAGGCTTGGCTTTTGCTTGGCTTAGGCTTAAGTTATGCTTAGGCTTAGGATTAGGCTTAGACTTAGCTTGGGCTTGGCTTGGACCTGGCTCAGGCTTAGGCAATGCTTACGCTTAGGTTGGGCGTAGGCTTAGGATTAGGCTGAGGCTTAGGAGCAGACTTAGTTTTAGGCTTAAGTTTAAGCTTCGCGTAGGCTTTGGCAATGCCTAGGCTTAGCTTTGGCTGGGGCTTAGGCTTAGGCTAAGCTTAGGCTAAGCTTAGGCTTAATCCTAACGTATCGACGCGAAATGGCAAGAATGGCGTAACGAGCCCTCTCCCCCCGCCCTGCCGTCCCGGATCGGAAAGTGTCCGTTTTTCGGGGGCGATTTACGGGATTTACAAGGGGCTCGCGCGTTCCCGGAGTACTTCCCGATAACAATCTGCTGCCCTCCGAGGCATTTTCCGGTATACCCCGGCCGGACTGGACCGGGGTCCACTCCGAAAATGCAGCTGTTGGCACGCGGGCTTGGATTTTCACGCCTTTCTCGTATTTGAAATTCGGTTAGGTGAGGACCGGATTTGGGGGCCTGGCTTTGCTTTCTCTTGAGCTTAGCAGAGACCGGCTTGGACCGGCTTGGCTTAGACAGCTTAGGCTTAGTTTAGGCTTAGCGAGTCTTAGGCTTAGGCTTAGGCTTAGCCTTGGCTAATGTTTAGTTTAGACATAGCTTAAAAAGCTTAGGAACGGCTTAAGCTTTTTTGGGGCCTTCAGATAAAAACTTAAAATTTTAATTTTCAGGAAAATGAATGACAAAATGACAACGCCAGAGATTATTCGTGAATTAGAGCCGTTTGTCGAGTCGTAGTGAGTGCGAGCCCTGATCACACAATTAGCACCACCCACCGAACAAACTGCCAGGGAAATGAGAGCGGATTCCGCGCGCGCCTAATGACAGTCGCTGTAAAAGCTTCCCCCAGAGGCGGGTGGTTTAATCACCGCCCTGTTGCGGCAGTGCAACCAAAACTTAGGAAAAAGCTGCAGAACCGCTTTGACAATGGGTACACAGATAGACAATCGGTTTGACACGTTTTGGAAAGTTCGCAGGCTTAGGCTTAGGCGGAGGTTAGGCGTAGGCTTAGGCTTAGGTTAAGATTTAGGTTAGGCATAGGCTTAGGAGTAGGATTAGCTTAGGTTTAGGGCTTAGGCATGGACTTAGGCTTATGCTTAAGTTGCTTTAAAGGGATGAGGAAGTGAGGAAATTGACCTTTTCCCATCGGCTACCACGCCAAAAACGTTAAGATCATGTTGCTCTCGGAAGCTGTTATGTAATGAAAAGACACTCGAAGCACAAAATCCTCTATAGCCAAGCCTTGCCCGCCTCTTTAACGGAAAAAGCAACTTCACAACCAATTTTTTCAAGCTGAATCGGTTCCAGTCAGAATTTAGCCCCGGCCAAGACGGTAGCTTTCAAATGGACGGGTAGAAGGGCAATTTCTGTTGGCATTTCCCCGCGGGCTTTTCCCCCACCCAAATAGCCTCATGCTGTGCCCCCGATCCACTCAAGGACATTTGGTACTCAAGCAGACACACTACAAAAATGCTCTCGATTTAGAGGAGACTTGCCCTCGACAGGTGGCAATTTGTCATCGAGACCGGAGAATTATGACAAGCAGGAAGTCATAGGCGTAGGCTTAGGCTTATGCATAAGCTTAATTAGGCTTAGGCTTGAGCTTAGGCTTAAGCTTAGTCTGGGCTTTGGTTCGGCTTAGGTTACCGGCAGGCTCATACTCACCTCAAAACTCATGCTCAGTCTTAGGCTTAAGTTAGACATATGATTTTAGGCACAGCTTTACCTGCGCTTACGTTAAAGGGATACCCAAGGTTTTGGCGGCAAATATATAGTTATGGATTCCGGGCAGTACAAATGACGCTCGAATTTTGTGCGGCAATGGGCCCCCCAATGCCGCACAGAATTCGGCCACTTTTCCCTCTTGTGGCGTCCCCATCCCATCCAATGGCTTGCCACTATGGCCTAATGGATAGCATCCAGGCCTACCAAACGGGGGTCCCGGGTTCGACCCCCGCCCGCTGCATGGTTTTTGCTTTTTGAGCCGCGAAAAGGTTGGGCATCCCTTTAAGGCCTGGCTTACGCTTAGGCGTAAGTTTAGGTTAGGCTTCGGTTCGCTCCGAGCTCATGCTCATATCAAGGTTCATGCTCAGGCTGTCAGGCTTAGGCTTGGCCTTGGGCTTATATCAAGGCTAAGCTGATGCTCATCTCAAGGGCCAGGCTCAGGCTTAGGCTTGGGCTTAGGAAAAAATAAAATTAAGGCAATATGCAGAAAAATTAAAATTCAACAAAGTGATACTTCACATCGAGAAACGCCAATCTCAACGGCAATCTTTATTATGTCTAGGGAAGGCAGCTGGGGGCGCGTTGCGCGGTGCATTACATCGACTCATTTCCCGGCGGCCGCCCTGTTTTTTGGAGCCTAATTTCATGGGGGGGTGGGGAGGCGAAGAATTACAGTCAAATATCGAGATCGCCGCTTACACAAAAAAACAGCGCGTGTCGTCATAAAAAAATTCCGGAAGGCCGAAACTTTCCAAAACTCAAGTTTTGGAAAAAAAAGTTTTGCATATTTTTAAGTAAATTCGATAGAGCATCAACACAAATATCTACCGCTTTAATTTCAGGTCAAAATAATTTTACATAAAATAGCAAAAATAATCGTTAAACGTATTTTCCTTCAAAAAGCATAGCGTAGAAAACTATTTTTCTACATTTTCTATTTTTTTTATAAAACTTATTTAATATTCGAGAGCATCGAAAACTATACATAATAAGATTTTTAATTTCGGATGAAAGCTATGTAAAATAAAATAGTTATCGCAAAAATCGGTCAATCTCGGTACCGCCTGATTTTCTACTTCAACTCGGGCCGAAAACGCCAAAAATTTCTGGATGGAGAAAACGCTCGGGGGCTGATAAAAGATTAGCATATGAAAGGGGAGCAGTGAAGAGGGCTTGACAGAGGACGATAGTGCCATCCAACAACCACCAAATACAACACGAATGGAACCTCCTCCCTCCGAAAAAAAACGGTGCCAAAGGAGGGGGCAACGTGGCGAACGAATGCCATTCCGCTCTGATACTATTGACACTATCTGGGGGTGTACCCAGATTCATACCAAAAGGGACAATGGCTGATAGGGTACTGTAAGGGAGTACAAATCTGTCTGGTTAGGCGTGAAATTGCAAAAAGAGTGAGGCTGATCATCACTGCCCCCTTTTTCAGAGCGAGAGAGAGAGTGAGAGAGAGATAGAAATAGAGAGAGAGCGAGATAGAGAGAATGAAGAATGAGAGAAGGCCAGATAACGAGAGAGAGAGAGAGAGAGAGAGCGAATGAGTGAGAGAGAGAGATTGGGAGCGAGAGTGTGAGACCGAGATAGAGCGAGATATAGATTGCAAGGGATGGTGATCAAACTAGAGGGAGAGCACGAGATAGTGCAACAATGAGCGAGAGAGAGCGAAAGAGTACGAGAGAGCGAGAGTGAGAAAGCTCACAATATTAAAATCTTCATATTTCCAAGCCATCCTGGGCACTAATCACGAAAATTCGGAGAAATTGAACTCTCTGAAACTCATCGGAGGATCGCCAGCGGCCTGTAAAAAGCCCTTAGAGGGCAAATAGCCTGAATGACATCAAAAAAGGCGAGAAGGGACACAGGAGATGACAAGGTCATTCTCTGGATTGGCATCGCCCCCGGGAAGGAAAAGGAGAAGGAGGAGGAAGAGGAGGACGAGGACGAGGAGGAGAAAACAGGGGGGTGTGAAAAAGGCTTGAATGACATTGATACCCGGCCGCGTGTCTAATGGCTGGACATGGCAAATATTCTCCGCCCCCGGTCGTGTACCCCCGACCCACCACGGTCGGGTTCAAATTTTTGATGGGGCCTGTCGAAATCTGGGAGGGGTGTTTTATAGGAAGCTATCAAGGGGAATTCAAGCTAAAATCCCGACAGCAAAAATCTCGATAAGCTAAAATCCCGACAGAAATATCGGGATTTTCGCTGTCGGCATTTTCGCTGTCGGGATTTTCGCGAATTTCTCGAGCCCCGGGGCGCCCAAAAAAGACGCTTTCTACTTTCTCTAGTGCCTAGCGAAAAAAAAAACAAAAAATTAGGTTTTCCCCCTAACAAAAAATTCCCCCCGTTAATAGCCCAGCACCGAGAAAAATTGTTTTACAAATACCGTAAATCACAAGATGTAGGGTTACTAAAAAACTATAGCGATTCGACTCTCCTACGCCAAGATATAGTGTTGCTTTCAGCATTTTCAGTGCACTTTCGCGTCGAAATATAATAGCCCTAAAAAAATGAAATCTTTCTACTGATTGCGAAGTGAAAATTGTCGATGATTGACACGGTATCTCCGAAGGCAGGCAGCAGGTCGGTTGCCGAATATCCGGAAAATCGCTGTCCGGGTGGGCTTGCGCACGGAACGTCCGGTCCCCCTCCTCTCGATTCTCGACTCGCTCCCCCACCCCCAGCCGGTTTTCAATTTTTGCCGCCGCAAAAAAACGGTTTCGCTGAATCTCGGGTAGGGCGATGAACATCTGGGGGTTGGGTGAAGGCACGGCGAGATTGGGATCTGTGAGGGATCGCGAAGTTTGGAAGCGAGGATCGTGTCGGGACGATTGTGTATCTTTGGGTGTAGAGTGGAAACGTCAGGTGTATCGGATCGTAATATCGTATTAGAAAAAGATGACGTAAATCTTGGACCTATCCGAGCGTTTCAAGCGATCTCTTGCTTAGTTTCGGCTCAAGCATAGGCTTAAGCTTAGAGTTTTGTTTTGTTAGTCTTAGGCTTAAGCTTAGGCTTAGGTTTAGGCTTAGGCTTAGCCCCCGTTCAGTCTCTTTAATCTTTTGAATCTTCTCCGAGTTGTAGCTCGGGAGCAACAGCCCCATCCCTCCACACGAACTGGATCGTTTTTTGTTTGCTCCCCCTCGCCATCAAAAATAATTCCGAATATTGCTTTTCCGGCACCTGGGAGGCCCAGTTTCCGTTTCCTTGATTTTTCTTTAGTTTTCTTTGAGCTGGAGCTCGGGAGAGAGCTCGAACTTACGGCTTTCAAAGGACAATTTGAGCTCACTTTCCAATGGGTGTGTCATTCTCACTATGTTTTTTAGATTACGCATGCAAAACGACATCTAAATTAGTGTTGAAAAACATTCTTGCAGATAGAGAGAGCGAGAGAGAGAGAGAGAGAGAGAGAGAGAGCGAGAGAGCGAGAGAGAGCGAGAGCGAGAGAGAGCGAGAGCGAGAGAGAGAAATAGAGAGAGAGAGAGAGAGAGCGTGAGAGAGAGCGAAAGAGAGTGAGAGAGTGAGAGAGAGGGCGAAAGGCAACGTCCCCCAAAATAAAAAGTCAGCACACGACAACAATTCCCAGCGCAATCAACACCAACAACCCGAATATCCCACGGCCGGGCCCTAATTATCGTGTTCTTTCCTATTACCCACGCTGTACATTTTGGGGTGAATTTCCCCAGAGGCGAGCTTTGTGCTGCCGGGCGTCATGGGAAATCGCTAATCTGAAAGTCAGGACGCAAAAAATTTGGCACTACTAATCCGCCGGATTGGCGAATTGACGCATCCGCCAGAGGCTGAAGGCATCAGAATTTTTGCGCACTTGACCGGAAATCCTTGGTTTTAAAGCGGGGCTAAACTCCAGATAACCCCCCAGCCGACCCCCACCTACCGTATCTCGGCTCCCTGTTCATCTACAGGTGTGTAAAGTATACCAAAATACTCGCCACAGCAAGACGAACATTTTAGTATACTTTACACACCTGTACATGAACAGGGAGCCGAGTACAAAAGTTGGATGCCGGCTGGGGGTATTTGGAGTCTTACCTACAGCGGTTTTTATAATATACAATTTATTCAACCGTTGATGATTAAGATTTTTGAAGATTTTTTATAAAAGCGTGATCCGCCAAGTCGGAAACTATTAGGTTGGAACTAAAGTTCGCGCAATATTTTTCTTTCTTTGTAATTTAATTTTCGGACCGGAAAACGGGCAAGAACCAAAAGGTTTTTTGGATGACCGGATATGCAATAAAATTCTCTATTCGATGTGTGCGACGGAATCGCGTTGCTTCCCTATTAGAATGTTTTAAAGCTAGATTTAAGCGAAAATGAAAAATCGCTTCGGACCGCCTTTATAGAACAAAATTGGCTTCCTTTTTGGGCTAATTCGGCATGCAGCCAGTAGATACAATTTATTCTCAGATTGATGATCAATTTCTATGGTGACTTTATGGCGGTTCGGAAAGATGTCCGGGTCAAAAATTTGAAGTGCCCTCGAGAGAAACGCAAAATTCTTAAAAAACTACTGGGGCTAAAAACCTGTAATTTTGGTCCCACATACTCATGAACCCAATAGATATATGCACAGAGGGAACATCGGAATCTGGCCACTAAATTTTCAGAAAGAAATTTCCAATGTTCGATTGCGCGAACTTATGTACCAACATAATATAAAGGTATAGCTTGTCCCAAAAACGGTTCCTTATAATCTTGCTTTATGAAAATTCGGCATTATGAAAGTTGGCATTATCACGTTAGAAATTGCTAGCGTTGGCATTATGCTAATTTTGTATTATGCAAATGAGTCATTATGCTAATTCTGCGCTCTGAACATTTGGTATTTTGAAATCGGCATTCGGCATTCGGCATTACGACATTCCGAATTATAAAATTTCTGCACTATAGAAGTAAATCCTTTTTAAAGCCCTGTTTAACTTATTCAGCCGTTGAATGACGCATATTACCTCGCTAAAAAACACCAGAAAAAGTGACTTCTCATTTTCACGATGGCTAGCCGCCGGGCGGGGGGCTAATTGCCGGGGGTTCGCGTTTTTTGCAGGCAGCACGCGGGAACAGGAGGAAATCGAGGGACCAGGTGGATGGGCGATGAATAGACATCGCGTAATGGGGCGAGAGATTGGGGAGGGGAAGAGGGAGGAGACGGCCCCGTGTCTGCGCCCTCTGCAGAAGCCCCGCTCTCTCGTCGTTACCTGCCACAACCATTGCCCCACCGAGCGCCTCGCCGAAAAATGAAGCGCTGAACCTCGGACCTTATCCTACACGCCAGGTTTCTTCGGTATCGCTGAAATTTGTTGGTCAAGGTTTTCCTTTACTTGAGGTTTATAGAAAGCTCTAGGAAGAAGTCATTTTACGTTTGTATCACACCGATTTTGAAACTTTGCGGAAACTTTGGAAGCTTCGATCGTGAATTACTGATTTTCTAAATGTTTTGTCAAAATTTCAGTCTAAAGTATGCTAATTGGCTCCTGGAAATTGGTAGAAACGCTAGGAATCAGGGATTTCGACGTGCTTTTCTTCACAAATTTTGAAAATATTTAAAATTTCAAAAACTCTTTCAAAAATACTTTCTTTTGATTTGTCTCCTTTCAAGAACTCGGCAGCTTCTCATCTGTTTCACCAAAGTTCCAGCCTATAATATGCTAATTGGCTCTTGGAAATGCATAGGAAACGCTAAGAATTTTGAGAATTTGCAAAACTTTTAAACCTTTGACTCTAAATAAATCTACTACTATACTAAACTTACTAGTCTTTATGATTTAATAAAGTATCGTTTTTATGCTTTTTTTGTTTAACGAAGTAAGCCTGATAAAAATTAAAAACCGACCAGGGTTGAAAGCCGCTTCGCGACTTTTCAACCCTGGCCCCGTCTTATCCATTGACATACTACATTTGCATCATTCTCCCGAGTTCCGATGACTAAAAAAAATGAGTATCGCTCCCTCTTTTATTTATAGGCTGCCGCCACTTCCGGGGGAGGCTAATTTTTCCCTAACAAAGAGGGGTGCCCGATTTTTTAACAAAAACCGAATTTTAATGTCGAAAACAATTGATTTTTCAAAATCTGATATGTGTGCAGTCATCTCGAGACCATTACGCACCTAATGACGTATCAAACACCCCCATAACTTCCATTCTTATTGAGATAGGACTGGAACACGGTGACGGAAGTTGCATGCAAATGTACACACACACACACACACACACACACACACACACACACACACAAACACTATTTTTTTATATATAGTAGGATTACGCCATTTAAATGTTTTTGTAGCAAATTTTGTCATTTTCGAGAATTCCTTTTTTGGAAATAGGGTTAACTTACCATTTCTAAGACACTGATTTTAGATTATATTATATTAGACTATATTAGTCGTTAACAAGCTGCTTATTAAATTTCGAATTTCGCTCCTGGCTTTCCTCGCTAGTTTTTGGCCATCTGGATCGATCTTTGCGGCCTTCTGCCGATCTCCAAGGCCTTTAATCCGGGCGGGTGCAGGCTAGAATACCTCCTTTAAAACATAAACTCCTCCCCAAACACCTGCCAAAATTCGCCGGCCCTGATCCGGTCCTAAATACGGCTTCGCGGCGTTGTTTACTAGCTACGCTTGACCCGGACTCCGGTACTGTAATCTTAGCGGGGGAAAGTATTTTTGACCTTTTACGGTATGTTTTTAGTGTGTTTTTTTATACTTTTGATTTTAAGAAGTCCTAAAAAGTCATAAATGACAAGTCGAGAAAATTTTAAAAATTTTAATTTCTATACCATTCCATAAATTTTTGACGAAAAGCTACTTTTAAGCTAATTTTTTTAGTGTTTTTGTATTTTTCATGACCCAAAAATTAAAAACCAATGTTTTCATAACATTTTAAAAGTTTGAATTTTGTTCATTTAATACCAATTTTGAATATAAAATAATTTTTTATTTCATAGTGTTTGTGTTGTTTTTTGTAGTTTCTTACTAAAAAACCATAAACAATTTTATAGCATTTTAAAAGTTTTAATTTTATGCGTTTCGATACATTTTGGGCGGAAAATCAATAATTGTCGAGGAATTTAGTGAGTTTTAAGAAACTTTCTAAACATAAAAAATCGCGTAAAATCCCTAAAAATCCCCAAAATCTCCCCCGCTAACAGACCAGGACCCCGATTCCCAGGCTTCCATTCCAAAAATTAGGTGATGGGTGGGGCAGGGCCCATATTTCTTTAGCCCCCCATCCTCATCGTCCATTCCACCCAGCCTGCCCCCAAGGCGTACCCCACACAAAAAAGCACGCAGCGAGATCTATGTGCCCCCCCATTGCCCCCTTGTCCCCTCAGATACCCTTGGCGAAATGCACGTACGTGTGCCCCTGCCAGCGGCATATTCAACGATCGATCAGATACTGTTTGGCTCGACCATCTTAGACCGCTCGCCCGATCGTTCCATCGATCTTGGCTGGCACGGCAAAACCCGGCCGCCAGACATATTGCCATTTCGGCCAAACTATGTACACTTTATACCCGCTTCTTTTTCTTTCTTTTCGCTTATTCAACCTGAGAATACAATATATTTTTTACGGTTTTTCGGAGATTTTGACCAGAAGGTCAAATTGTTGAAATTTTCTATAGATATTTTCTATTGTTGATCTAGAGGGAGTAAGATTCTATTAAAATGATTTTTGTTTCTGCATACCGCCCGCCGCTAACGAACCGGTACCTGAACAAAGGCGGCTGGCAATATGGTGGGAAAAACGCAAATAAGCCCGACTTCCAAAATCACGACAACCAAAATGCCGACAAAACTCGACAGGTCAAAATCGCAGGGGGGGCCAAGATCCCGGCAGCCATGCATGCAAAATAGCTGTTTAAAGGGCGGCGTGCTTCGGGACTACTGCCGGCATTTTGCTATCGACGTTTTGGCGTTCGAAATTTGTCTTGTGGCTGACTGTCTGACTTGTCGACATTTCGTTTTTAATCCCCGTTTTTTGATGCGAATGCGAAACCCTTTAATCCTCTATTTACCAAATCGATCAACTGGCGTGCAAATCCTCACGTTGCGCACTCTCCGAATCCGTACTTGGCGTATCGGTCGCTTTTTTTCGATTATTTGATGTTTGATTTTCGGGAAATGCTGAAAGAGCATTGCACGACCAATGACGTACGCAACGTAACTTACCGGAAAGCTGCTTCATGACTTGAAAATCTTCCCACTTTTAGCCTTATCAAAGAACGTATTTTCCTTCGGTTACCCAGTTATTGCTCGTCAAATCTGGAAAAACGAGCAGGTGCCGATTATCTGCGCCATTTAGCTCTAAACATACGATTTTGGCATTTTTTTTTATTCTTTCTGTGCGGCCCACCCACAAATGGTAAAAACTCATTCCGATCCCTCTCTAGCAAAAGTCACTGGCAACTCCCGGGGGCGGATCATAAAACTGGCCGTTGCACCGGATCAACAAAAAAAAAAATCGCTTGATCGTTACTAAAATGGCCAAATGCACGTTCAGGCGGGTTACTTTCAAATTCTAACGCGAAATTTCATACCTTACTAGTTCGTTTTTCTCCGGGAATACCGCTAAATTTTCCTAAAACCAGTAATAAAAGACTTGTGGTGACATTGATAGGCATGTCTGTGCTTTTTTGTCAGACCATTTCCTCCCAAAATATCGATATTTACTAATGCCGACGTTTAGGCTCTCGAAATTTCAGAATTTCGTCCTTATGCGACGTTTAAAATCTCGAAATTCCATATGTCGAGGTTTACAATGTATAAATTTTTGCAGAATACCGCAAAGTGGTCGACAATACGAATTTCGACATTTTAAAAATGCACGTGTTTGCAATTTCGATACTCTGTTTTCTGGAATGTCGAAAATTCGGTATTCTAATTTTTTAACTGGAGAATTTCGATATTTCGAAAGATCGACGGATAAATTTCGACAGTTTTAATTCGAGATTTTGAAACTTTGAAATTATCAATTTGAAAATTTGAAAATCGGTATTCTAATTTTCGACCTAGAAACTTCGATATTTTGAAAATATGAAAAATAGAAATTTTCGACATTTTGAAGTATCGACATTATGAATTTCGTTATTATCATTGTCGGTATTTCGAAAAAAATAAGCTGAATATAGCCCCTCTATACCCCCTGAATGCCCTTTTCTGTCGTGTATTTTGGTCGAGCACATCTTGGCCGTGGGCCAGGTGATCGAACGGGGGGAGGTTGTGTGTGTTTTGGTGCCGTGAGTATGAGCCCTGACCCCTGAGTGAGTGGCACACACCCAGTAGAGTCTTGCGCAAATCCAAATATATGCTATAGGAAGCCCGATCATCGGGATTATATGGGGGAGCAGGAGGGCGGACTAATGGGGCCCGTGAACGCTGACTAATCACCGGCCAGAAAATGCACCACCGGCAAAATATCTTCCTTTCTTGAATCCATATTTTTGTAATTTTCTTCAAATAATCAAATATTGTTCCTAAAATACGGTACTTTTGTATTAGCGGGGGGGATTGGTTCCTCACCCACTTACCTAAAAATAGAGCGAGTATTTCGACAATATTTTTTACCATTCTGAGCGTAAAATTTTACACATAAAAAAGCGATTTTTCGCCCAAGATCCCTAATTTTTTACCAAACATTCAAATGTTTAGACCTTTTCGAGTTTCTTAAAAGGTTTTTCCGCCCTAAATCATTATTACAATACTATCAAAATACTTGCTGTTATCTGGGTTTATCAAAAACTTCTTTTTCGTCAGCCGCCGCCTTGTTAGGCGCTCTGTGTAAATCGTTCTCTCTTCTCTCTCTTTCTCTCTCTCTCCCTCGCTTTCTCCCTCTCCCTATCACTAACCCTGGCTTTTTCGCCAGCCACCGACTTGAAGCCGTTCAAGCGTAGATTCGCAAGGTTGTCTGTCACATCTTCCTTTCATCTCTCTCATTCGCCCTGTCGCTCTCCCACTCACTCACTCTCTCTCTCTCTCTCTCTCTCTCTCTCTCGCGCGCGCTTACACATTAAAACATCTTTTCTAGATTGCGGTCTAGCGGCCCAAAAAAAAATGGGCGACGCCGCTGACCAGCCGGGCGCCGATCGAAAGCGCAAGGCGGGAGAAGCGGAAGCCGAAAAATCACCCGAGCCCTCGGCTTCTAGCTCCAACCCCGAGGTAATGCTCAAAACGCCCACAATTTCCATTTTGGTTTTCTAGAACGTACAGAGTCCGGGAGTGAGCGTGAGCGTCCAGACCAAGCCCGACTGCCTGCACCACCAGAATGTGACCATCCTCTCGGGTGGACTGGCTGCCAAGGCCGTCCTCCGCGAAAATAAGGCGCTACAAAGTAGCAGCTTCGAGTTTCTGAGGGATCAGTATAAAGGTCGGTTATAGCAACGTATTTTTAGGCTTATGCTTCGGCTTATGCTTAGGCTTATGCTTAGGCTTAGACTTAGGCTTAGGCTTAGGCTTAGGCTTATGCTTAGGCTTATGCTTAGGCTTAGACTTAGGCTTAGGCTCAGGCTTAGGCTTAGGCTTAGGCTTAGGCTTAGGCTTAGGCTTAGGCTTATGCTTAGGCTTAGGCTTATGCTTAGGCTTATGCTTCGGCTTATGCTTAGGCTTATGCTTAGGCTTAGACTTAGGCTTAGGCTTAGGCTTAGGCTTAGGCTTCGGCTTATGCTTAGGCTTATGCTTAGGCTTATGCTTAGGCTTAGGCTTATGCTTAGGCTTATGCTTCGGCTTATGCTTAGGCTTATGCTTAGGCTTAGGCTTATGCTTAGGCTTATGCTTCGGCTTATGCTTAGGCTTATGCTTAGGCTTAGGCTTATGCTTAGGCTTATGCTTCGGCTTATGCTTAGGCTTATGCTTAGGCTTAGACTTAGGCTTAGGCTTAGGCTTAGGCTTATGCTTAGGCTTATGCTTAGGCTTAGACTTAGACTTAGGCTTAGGCTTAGGCTTAGGCTTAGGCGTAGGCTTAGGCTTAGGCTTATGCTTAGGCTTATGCTTAGGCTTAGACTTAGGCTTAGGCTTAGGCTTATGCTTAGGCTTGGGCTTAGGCTTAAGTTATGCAATTCGTCATCATTCATTATCGGAATTTAGTGATCCTGAACCCAAAGGAACGTCTGAGCATCATCCTCCGCGGCGCTGCTCAGAAAGACTTTTCCCAGAGCGTCCCGTTGAACAAGTAGGGTTTTTTTGTACAAGGCAATATCATCTTGGACCAGTTACTACGATCACATCGAAAAGTTGCTGACGATGGGCCGTGAATACGCGGCCGAGCACCACATCGAGAAGGCCGTTTGTGTGTTCTTGAGGTTTTGTAGGTAGGTATTAGCTTTAGAACATTTAAAAAAAATTAAAAAAACAAATATAGCTTTAGAAAAGTTTACAAAATTCGTTTATAGTTTGCTGCTCGAGGATATCCCAGAACATCACGAATACGAGACTTACTACGTCTCACCGGAAGAGCGGAAACGGTTGAACGCTGCTGTCCATGAGGTATCGGATTCTAAGCATAAGCCGAAGCATAAGCTAAGCCTAAGCCGCAGCCTAAGCCTAAGCATACATAACCTATCAGTGTCATTATTTAGGCGATGGGCTACGTTTTTGATGGGAAACGCGTCCTGAAGGAGGTCTACACCCGACAGGCTGCTTCTCTTGTCAAAGATGTAAGTTAGGAAGCAGAATTTTGTAAGCCGAGCTTTTGACAGCTTTGCAAAACAGACCTGCTTCACCCGTCGTGTTGCGAAGCCGGCGGATCACGAGAGGGTGAAGAGGAGGAAGAGGACGACAATGTTGTCGTGCTATCAAAGTAGGCTTATTTTCCAAACGAAACAAATCTCGGTTCTTTCCCATTATATTAAAAATACCCTAACTATTATTAACAGACACCTAAATAGGCTGAAAAATAAAACCGTTTGAAATTTAAAATATGGCGCAAAGAAGCATTTTTTAATTTTCCGGTATTTTTATAATTTCTAGCAATAAAATACTGCTAAAAACGGTATAAGTGGCACAATATATGATTAATACGAAGCATAAATGAAAAAAAACAAACATTAGCCCCGCTAAGCGGAAAGAAACCAACCCTCTAATTCAGGAGAATGCGACGAAGCGCCTCGACGGACGATTCTGGGATCGAAAAAGACACGATGGTGTTGCCGGAGGATATTGAGCGCCGGTAATTCTGTCGATACAATCATATACCTTTATTTTTTTAGCTTTACTGCAGCTTCACGCGAAAATTCGTCGCGAGGCCTCGAAACGTTTGGGTTGCTTTGTGGAATTCGGGTAGGAATTTTCTAACATAAATCATTATGAAATTTTCCAGCGTCGTATCGACGATAAGGACATCTACATCGCCACCCACATCATTCTCCCCGAGCAACAGGGTTTCCCCGACCATTCTGATGTGAAAATCACGGAAGAGGTGTGATTTTCCGGGCCTTGAAAGCTAGGGATTTTTTCAGCTGTCCAGCTACCAGGCGAGCAAATGTCCGGAGGTGCTCGGATGGATACATACACATCCCACTGGGGTAAGTTTTGACCTTTAGGTTGTTAATATAAAATTCCAGCAAGCCTCGATGTCGTACAGCGATCTCCACTCGCAGTATCACTACCAAACAAAACATCCGCATGCCGTTTGCATCCTCGTAGCACCTTGTGCAACTGAGGGGTAAGTATGGTAGAACGTCAAATGTATTTGTAATCATAATAAAATTCGCATAAAATTTTAGCCGTGTTTTTAGTTTTTAAGTTGCTTTCTTAATTTTAATTTGGAACAGCCCAATTTTTTGCAGCCCAAGCATGCAGTACCATCAACTGACTGATCACGGTGTTCGAGCCCTCTCCCAATGCTTCTCCAAGCCGGAGCAACACACCCACGACACCACCCGAGGCGCCCTCTCCAAGCCGGCCAGCATCAAGATTGTGTGGGTTTTCGTTAAAGAAAACAACGCCTAGCAAAATCGCAAAATTCAGAATCTCAAATTTTGAGAATATCGACATTTCGATTCTGGAATATTAGCGGGGGGGGGGGCCAACTTTTCCTATCATTACCACACGGTCCTACGGTGAAACATAAAGCATTTTCGTATTCCCATTTTCGAGATTCCGACATGATACTCAAAACAACATGCGTACACTACCCTGCCAGACACACGTAATTATCGCAATTCGGAAAACCTTAGCACCCCCGCCCTCTGGCTACAATTCGACTTCGCAACCGGCGTGACCCGTTTTTTGCGCTCAAAAACGCGCGGGTTGGGGCCATCACGTGGGGCGGGACCGTCTGGCCCGAGTCGCTACAATTCACAACTCGGACGTTGACGTTGAACCCGGCATTTCGTATAGCCCTTCTGATCCCATTCGATGGTTTCTGATTTCAGCGAGAACACCGGCATCACCCTGCACGACATGCGGCGCAAGGCTCAAGCCAGGAAGGTTCCGGTGCGTTGCTTTTTAGGGCGAAAATACCGACAGCCAAAATCCCGACAGCCAGAAACCCCGGATTTTAAAGCGATTTATCGGTGAAACGACCGGAAATATCAAATTCTGGCTGCCGGGATTTTGGCCGGAATTTGTCGGTACGGAAGGCTGGCCGGAAAACGGAACTTCTAGCAGGTAACAACCACCTCCTCATCGACCACCAACTGCGCCCCGGTTGCGACGAAGCCTCGCATTGAAGCCGTCGCGGCTGAAGCCACTCCTCGCGCTCCATCAGTCGAGGTCGTGGCCGAAGTATCGGCTTCCAGCGGTCAACCACCCGCCCTGCCACGTCAATCTGCCCCCATCCACCGCCCTACTCCAACCCTACCGCCTCAACCCCAGCCCACAATGTTCCCGGCTGGCAGTTCGGCCATGCCACCGCCCGGCCTGGTTTGTGAATCCTAGAAGTCAGAAATGAAGAGTTTTCAGCTGCCGCCCGAGATGCTCAACGTGTTCCTGGATTCAAATCGGGCTGCCCCGTTGCTGTCGCAGAATCCGACGGCCGCCCCGCTGCTGCCGATTCTGGCGCCGCCTTCAAGCCTTGGTGGGTCCTTGTTGCGAAGCAGCCTAAGCCTATAACTAAGCCTAAGCCTATGACTAAGCCGAAGCCTAAGCATAAGCATAAGTATAAGACTAAACCTAAGCCATAAGCCGAAACCTGTGAAAACGGGGCGTGCCAAAGAATCGACCGCCCTGGTCCGGAGAAAGCTCGGATTGGGATGATTTTTACACCATTCGAAAGCCCTGGAAAAGGCGAGAAAAAGCGCTACTCGTTTCGAATTTTTTAGCTCTCTATCCAGATTAAATGATTTCTGAAAAAAAGCTTAAAATCATCGTCATGCTGTTAGCTTCAGATCAGCAACTCACATTTTTGAGAACGGGTTTCACATAAATCGGCATTTTTCATGGATTTTGGTCACGAAATTCGCGAATCAAAGCGCTTAAATTGAAAGACGGAAAGGGCTTTCCGAGAGCTTTTGATAGATACCTAAATCGTCAAAATCCGATCCAGCTGCGTCCCGCTAGAGGGTATCAAAGTTTTTTTGAGGCCGGTACGCCAAACAAACGTATAACATGGAAAATCAAGAACGTATAAAGAAGTCGTAAAAGCATGCACCTTCAGGCCTGAGCGACCCAGTCAGAAACGATCTGTTCGCCCACAATTCGCTAGCCACGCTGCCGCTCGAGCATATGGCACAGGCGCTGCATGCGAATCTACAGGTGAGAAAGGCTTTCGGCCATCCATTTTGAAAATAATTTAGTAATTTTTGTATTTAAAGGATTAAAGTATAACTCTGATACTAATGGTTAGAAAAATACGATTTCTTCTAGTCATTGATGGCCTATACGCGAGCGAATGAACTGCTTGCCGACCGTGCAGGTGGCGCGCAGCAGTCGATGATTCAACTACCGCAGGTAATCGTAATAAACAGCAAATACTTGGAAATAGATACTGATTCCCAGCTTAATCGTTGTTTTGCACAATTAAGCAAAATCCGCGTTTAGCTGCCGACCACCATGCCAAACCTGCCGCCCCTAGACGCGCCGATGATCGCCGGCCTGCCCGGCGTGATGCTGGCCGATCAGTTCGTCTACCTGAACCAGCAGGCCGACGGGCAACTCGGCGCGCACCCTGGAGTCTCGGCGAATCAAGGTTGGTAGATGAACAACGGCGCGGGGGCTGCTTTCGTAGTTTCAGGGAGGAGCAAAGCCTTCTCTTAGGATCAAATTTTTTAGAGCACGTGTTTCTACGCTCTTTTTTTTATAATTCGGAACGGAAAAATGTTGCAAATTTTTATTAAGATGTACAAAAAATGCGTTTGTATAAAATAAGTTTTAACTATGTTAAATTTGAAAAAATCGAAAATTTCTTAGCCAGCTTGTTTCCCAGTTGTAATATCGTTAAACTTTATTAAAAACGCGATTAAAATACTTGCTATGACGCTCGAAGAAAAATTCCAGAAAATGCCGCCGCTCCGCCACAGAACGATGCCGCTGGCCAGGCGCGCTACTACCACCAGAATTAGCATTCTTGAAACAAACCTCATTGACTCGATCATTTATTGCATTGTATCTCCGGTACTGGACTCTTAGCAGGGGGGAGTTGGCCTTTTAACCCATTCTCGGCAAAAACGCCACAAATTCGTAGCATTTTTCTGCGGTTTTTATATTCAAAAAAATTTGTGTTAAATGATAATCAACTGGTTTATATTTTGCTTTGGGGCAGTACGTAATTACTGCGAAAAATCACCCCCCCTGCTAACAGTCCAGCACCATATTTCCGTCCCGTTGCCGTCCATTCCACGAATAGTCAATACGCAGATCCGGTAGCCCTCTTTTAGAAACGTAGCTTGCTTTATTCATCGTTAACGCCTCGAAAGGGCGACACAAAATTTCATATCTAAAAATGGATATTCATCAAAAAAAACTAATCACCTTTATAAAACGGCGTCTCAATCAATTTCCGCCTACAAAACTCGATCCTCGCTTCTTCTAGCCCCCTTGCCAGCCAGCCACAACGCATATTTGGAAATTCGCCATTTTCTCACCACTTTTTTGGTGTATTGGTTAGTGAATAAATTTCTGGTTTTTCAAAAACATTTATGAGAGTTCCAAGATTGGTGAAAAAGACATTTATCCGCAAAAATCCCAGAGTAACCACGAGAAAAGCACACAAGCAAATTCACGAATGTAAGAAGTAATCGTCGTCGGCGCATCGCCCGTACTCCGACCGACGGTGCTGGATGAAGACGCAGGCCAGGCAAACGCAGATCGCCAGCCCAACCTGAAAAGAATGATTTGTGTTGGATTCAAAATGATTTTTTTAGAAAGTTGAAAACTATTTTTTAGAAATTAGCATAATTTTACGGTTCTGGACTGTTAGCGGTGGAGTTTTTTGCCGGGTGGGGAAACCAATTTTTTCCCTGTGATTCTCTGCGGCGCTATAACAAAATATACACCATTTTCTACAATTTTACATAGTTTTTAGATTTGAAAACAATATAAAAATAAGAAAAATTAAAAAAGGTCAAAATTTTCGCATTTTCAAGGTTTTTAAAGATATTTTTGATGACTTTCTAGCAATCAAAAACTACTAAAAATAGGTAAAAAGACGTAATATATCATCATTAGTGGAAAAAAGTAGTTACCCCCTAACAGTCCAGAAACAATTTTACTACGCTTTCTAAAGCCAAAAACCCACCAAAACAAACAATACAGATCCAATGGCGACCAAGATGATGTCGGCATTGTAGTAGGCGAGCTAAATATGATTGTTTTCCTTATTTATTTCCCCTCACCCATCCCATTTCCTTGGAAAAAGGCTCCAGATTCCTCAATGGTCCGTGCGCAGCCAAAAATTCGACATTTTTCGTGAATAGCGTCTCCGGGGAAAACGGACGATCATCGAGCATCGCTGCGACCTCGACGGCTCGTTTTTTATATCTAAAAAAGCTTTGTGTTTTATCTGCATCGTGATTTTTTGCTACTTTTTGTTGTCGAGAACATCGCGAATCACCTGGGCGAGGGCCTCCTTGTCGTTCAGCTGCAACTTGTTGAACCTGAAGGGTTTCGTAAAAAGAAACTAATTCATTTTCCAAAAGCACATTTTGTCCTAGTCAGAATGTCCTAACTTGAAAAATTGTCGAAAATTTCGGGCTTTTTAGGTCACAAATGGCTGTAAAACTACCAAAAACAGGCAAACATTCAAAATTTCTATTCCTTAAAATATTTTGATGACGTTCTAACAACCAAAATCTGCTAAAACACTATAATAAGACATTAGGTACTATCCACAGGCATCGGCGGAGCTATGAAAATTTGTTCCCCCCACCCCCTTCTAACAGTCCAGTACCAGTAAAAATCGCAAACCTGACACTGGTGCCGGCGCGCTCGATCAGCCTCGCATTTCGGATCTGATCGTGGAAAAGCGGGACGGCAATCATCTGAATTTTTAATTCGCAGTAGCGAAACCAGAAACGACGAAAAACAGCTCTAGACTTACGGGTACGCCCCTGGCCGCCGCTTCATACATACTCGCGATGCCGCAATGCGTCATTATCGCCGCAACTCGGTCATCGGCTAAAATTGTTATAAAAAACCCCTTGAAAGCGGCATAAATCGGGGCTTCTGCGTTATCCGGGGGTTCCATTAAAGTGAAGTAACATTTTATATAACTTGCTCCCTATAGATTTATAAAATTATCAAAATCAACAAAAGTGTTGAAAACATTTTGTTATTTGGTCAAAAATCTATCTAAAATGGCCAATTAGCCCCCCCCCGTTAACGCACCAGACACCATAAATCTGCTAAATGCAAGTACTCACCCAGCATCTCGCTCTGCGGCATCCATTTCGTCAGCTGGATATTCCCCTGGTCATTCTTCCAATCGTCATCTGGTTTCTCGTGCTTCACCACGAACGTCACCTAAAGGAGCCAATTTCTCTCATAACAATTAAAATTTACATCCGGAAACTCGTCAAACGCCTCCATCATTCCCGTTTTGTAGTCGTCGGGCAATGCGTGCGCCTTTGCTACCGTTCCTGAAATTTTTAGATATGTTTTTCGCCCAAAAACTTACCAAAGGAGACGAGCACAGTCCGCGCGCGGCGCGACAGAATCCGTTCCCATTCCTTAAAGGTTGAGAAAAGCTTTGTAGAAAAACCTACTGAAGTCAAATTCCGCGTCACATCAGCCACCGTAATCCCACCAAGATCGATTACCTCAAAAAGTGCTAATTTTCTCAAAGCCTCACTAGAGCTTGTTTTCATTTTGTCGACATTTCCTTTTGTCGAAAATCATTTTATCCGCATTAATTTTTGATGAAATCATTTTCTCGAAACATTGTCTTGTCCAGATATCATTTTGTCGACATTTTTCGACAAAATTAACTTGCGAGAAAATGAAATTTCGACAACGTTATATTTCGACAAGATTTGCCGCAAAATTGTTTTCGAAAAAATTACATTTCGACAAAACGAAATTTCAACAAGACGAAATTTCGATAAACTGCTAGCAAATCCCTTACTTTATGCAGCGTCGGTTTCGGGAAGTCGAGCAGCGGGTCGCTATTTGTAAACACCAGAGAAGTGTTTGATAGTAGATCCTAAATTATTGATTTCGATGTTTAAAAAATGTTCAAACGTTAAAAAAGTTAACGCCAAGTTAGACTTCGGAGTGCGAAGTTACGAAGTTCCGACACATAACAACTGACGCACCCGAAATGAGGCAAAGCTCCCGTACTTCAGGTCGAACAGACTTTGCATATCGTCGATAAGTAGGTCGTATACCTAGATACTTCCGGTTTAGACTCTCGAATATCACCAACCTTTGTGCTATAATAGTTTGCCCGCAGATTCTCGACGCGCTCCATGAAGCTCATCTCCTCGCCATGGCCCATCACCACCCCTGAATTACAGAGCTTATTTACACACGCCATGTTCATCTACCGGGCACCCAAGATGGGGCATTTGGAACTCCCAAGATCGCCGCCGCGCCCTCCTCAAGGTGATTGGTCATCGTGATTGCGTATTTCTCGATGCCGAGTTGTTGAAAGAGGCCTAAACATGGACTGATTCCTTAGCGGGGGGGGTAATTTTCTTTATTCAGCCTAACTTCTGTTGGATATAACTAATATACCAGCCTATTTTTAAAGTTCTTTTACAGATATCGTTGACCAAAAAGGTAGAAAAACGTGTTAAAAAAATATTTTTCTCACAATTTTGACGCAAAAGCAAATTTGTTTTGTTTTTAGTCATTTTTTATGGACTTTTTGATAGCGCAAGATTTTGTTGAAACACATATTTCAAAATTTGACGTTTAACTGAGATCCGAAACAAGATCAGCGACCCCCCGCCCGCGACCAAACCAGAACTTTTTAAAACTTAAAAATATTTGACTAATTTGACCAACCAAATCCACACAAATCCCACGTCTCCGAGAGGGCCACGTCGAATTTGTAGTGCTGCAACCGCTCCAACAAACCGGCAAATGCCAGGGTCTCTAAAAAATGGAGATTTTCTGAAAAAGGCGACACATCTATCTAAAACTATACAAAACCGAGACCATCTTTGTAAAACCTACTTGTACATTGCGTGGTGGCCATATTTGAGATCTCTTGGAACATCTAAACTTTTTCTAGTTGTAAGAAAAAAGCTTTCAAACCGGCAACGTCCCGGATAGGTCATTGATATCTGAGGTCCAGAAGCCAACGAGGGTCCCCTTCTCGCCGGCTGCCTATAAAAGAAAAAGTAAAATTGCTAGAATCGGTTTACTATTCAAAACCTGAATAGCTGTCGTTTCTTCCGAAGCTGGCACCGTGATCACCTCCGCCTTGGTGTCGCCGAGTTTAATGTTTGGATTCAACTCGGAGAGGAGAATCACCTGAAATTAGGGCTTTATCCCGGCGCTTGATATCTAATTTCTTATTTTTTTAATCTACAAGCCCATTTTACTAGTAATTTTATTTAAAATCCTTTGTATAATTTTAATTTTCGACAAAATTAACAAAATCTCAAGTGGAAAACTAGCAAAAACCACGAAAATTTAGAAATTCGGTCGAAATTGGGCCAAAACCGATATTTTTCGTGTGTTTCAATGCTAATTTTGTCGAGTTTTTGCCTTTAGTAATAGTAAAAAAACAGCGTCGAAACACTTATTCTATTTTTTAGTGAACAACAGGGTAAAAATCAACTAACCACAGTGTGGCCGGCATCGACGAGGACATCGGCGAGTTTGGCGTGAAAGCGAACGTGCGAGTAGCCAATGGTCGTGCCATAAATCAGGATTCGATAGCTGGCGCTGGCGTGAAATATTGCGGCTAGGAGCAAGAGGAAGGCATTGCGCATCGCCTGAAACAATGTGGACTTCAAGGAATTGACGGAGGACAGCAAAATCACGATTTGAAAGTCTCGCGGAATAATTATCGGTGTTCAACCATTTCTAAAAGTGAATAAATCGTACCTGCAGAGGCAATGCTATTAAAAATGTATAGAGAGCGCTGGGACGTCCAGCTCAAAAAAATGGCATTGGTGATGGGCCTGGGATCCCTTTGCATGATCCGTATTGACTTCGAGGTCGTTTCCTCGCTCCCTGATCGCCAAAAACCGAGCCGTGCTCGATCAAATCGAGCCGCTTATAGAAAACATTTTCGATGATTTTTTTAGTAAATTTTAACTATATTTAATATAGAAAACTTCACTAAAAATTAGAGGAATCCTTGAAAGGTGAAAAATGTGATCATCATCTGGGGTCGAAGAAATTGATTTTTTCACATAAAAACAAATCTTATGCAAAATTTGTGAAGCTCATCACAGTAAAAAAATCGCAAGCGCTTCCGCTCGTTTTATAGAAAACTAGGCATAGGCCGAAAAAATTTTGGCTCCCGGCGAACCTTCAACTACCACAATTTCATCCGTAAAATACGCTCAATTACCTAAATTGGTGATTACGGTGTTGTCTAGGGCGCTTAAGGTGCACGCGTTGCGTGTCGCTACGTAGCGGGCACAGCAAAAATTCCTTGGGAAGGTGGTGCCCAATTCATAGTTATGCCTTACACTCCCCTTAAAGGGGAGGGAAGGCACGAAAAACGACCTTACAAGCAGTGCTGCACGTAACCTGGCAAAAAAAGAGATATATTTGTGGGGATGAGGTGTGGGTGTGTGTGGCGAGTATTCGGCCGCTCAAGGCATCCACCACCCAGAGTGGCAACAGAAGCACAACTCGACCAAAACAAACACCACTCCCCCCGGTCGCGTATCGAGGGGCTCAAGACGGTGCCCGCGTCTTTTGCTCATCCCTCGGCTTTACCCCAGGGTCCGTGACGCTGACCTTGACCTTCAAAATTCGGACGGCTCTTTTATAGTCTTTTTTTGCGGGTCTTACCTGGAGATAAATTGGGTTCTTTTGCTTATCGGGGGAGGGATTTTGTTACAAGCTCACAGATGTAAATTTTTTCATCATCATCTAAAAGTTTTTTAATCGAATTTAGGTATATTTCAAGCAGAAACTATCTGGAAAACTTTGTTCAAAATTTGGAATTATCGGTGAAAACAGATATTTTTCGACTTTTTGCATACAGATTTGTGGCGCTTTTACGTTTAGGATTATGAAAACAGTTTATAAATACATTTTATAATGTTTCAAACTTTCCTGGAAATCGGTAATTTTTGCTCGAAAAATCGATATTTTCTACTATTGAAACAAAATTTATAATTTTTGGCGTGTGGAAATAGCAATTTCCTTCTTTGATGAAATGCCAATTTAATAACTTGCTCTATTTTTACTTTAAAAATTGGAGCCTGAAAAAAAATTTTACCCTTTGTTGTAGTCTTGTATTTTTGACGAAGTTTTCGAAAGAAATTTATTAATTCTTAAAAAGGCCATCATCGAAAACTTTGTAGTCCAATGAAATACTATGTCGCCAAGTGACCTGAATCAATGCAAAAACAAAAGCCTAGCGAGACTAGTAGGTAGTTGTGGCGAGCAACGATCGGATCCACCGAGTTTTTTTTGAACAAGAAAGTAGGGTACTTTAAAAGAAACCCCCCGTTCAGGAATGAAAGCGAGCGAGCAAGGCGATAGTTGAAAGGCCATAGAAACCACAAAAAATATCATTGAAAAATACAATAAGAAAGGCTAGTAGGCGGTCCGTTTGTCGCGTTGTTTCGACCGCACTTGGTGTCGGTATTTGGCGGCGGCACCGTGGACGCCTAACTGAAAAGGGGCGGGGAGAAGCTTTCAAAGACTGTAAATTGATACGTACCCGTTCGGCCTTTGAAATTTTGTCTTCAAATCCGGAGGCTTGCACGGGGGCACCGAGCGAAAAGTAGTCTCTCAACAGTCCGTTTTCTTTCAGCTGCTGCATCATCCCGCCGCGAAGAAGCTAAAAGTTGAGCATATTCCAATGTTTTGTTCAAAAATAAATCAAGGTCTTTGGCATTATCGGGGCCGGAATTTTTGTATTATAATAGCTGGTACTTTATTGTGTTTGTAATACTAAAATATGACTATGTTTCAATTAAAACACAAACTTGCGGACAAAGACGAAATTGTGGACAAAAACCCGATTTTTCGTATTTTTTAAAATCAAAATTTGTACATTGAAAATAGTAAAAAAATTTAGAAACACTTCCGTGAAAATTAGATCCTAAGAAAAAACTCGATTCCGCCCTACCCCCCCCCCCCCGATAATTCAAAAGAACCAAACGAAGAGTAGCTTTTCCAAATACCCACATCAGTGCATAGGTCATAGAGCAGCTTCTTGGCGCAAGAATCAAGTTCCAGACTCTCCTGGGTGCTGAACTTGACTTTCAGCGAAGGGAATTCGCCACCATCGATGAACACTTGCACTTGTCTAACAGAAAAAAAAAAAATAGATAATGATCAACCAAGCTCACCGAAGACTGAATTTCTGTATCCTCTTGTCGCGTTTTGCCTTGGACTTGGAGCTGTCGGCCAACAATGTCTCCAGGATCTACAAGAAGGTAAATAAATTTTTTTGGCAGTTTTCTATAATTTTCAACCTCTTTTTGGGGTTTACTACTAAGATGGTGACAAAATAGCCTTGACCTACCTCTTGTACATGATTGTGATTCGGGAATCGGAAGCCCGGCTTTGCATCATCGACATACTCGTACAAAAACGCCAAAACTTCACCGGCTGAAAAAGGCGTTAGAACCACCATGAAGCATCATACCAGCAATCCTAATTTCTGTGCAGTTCGCCTCGAGGTAGCCGACAATCTTCGGCTGATCCTGAATCGCGGAGGTCAAGGCATCCGTGGGGCCATCCTAAACAAAAATAGACTATAGAAAAGCCGTTGGTGACAAACCTGTAAGAGCAACGCCCAGCTGGCCAGTGAAATATCGAAGAGTCGCCAACTGACGGCCGTCGATTTTGTGGCGGTCCAGGTTTGTCGGAGCGCCTAGAAAAAAAACATTACATTTTTATGCCAATTTCAGTATTTCGCAATATTAACACAAAAGAGGCACCAAGAAAAATATTTTTCCTACAGCGCTAGCTGTTTTTTGTTGCACAAGCCAATGCGAAAAACATACCTTTAGGGCAAGTGCCGTCAATTCGTCACTATCGGTGCCAAAATACGTTGCCAGCGCCAAGCACAACGCGCAATGGGCCCGGATTGCCTGAAATATA
The DNA here is from genome assembly GCA_958295435.1 of Mesorhabditis spiculigera. Lineage (NCBI taxonomy): Eukaryota > Metazoa > Nematoda > Chromadorea > Rhabditida > Rhabditidae > Mesorhabditis > Mesorhabditis spiculigera. The sequence goes on along the minus strand of CATQJA010001023.1, from coordinate 9,926 downwards.
TCGTTTGCCAAAAAATAATATCGTACATCATTCTTTGCCGGGTCAGTGACGATGAAGCGCAGTTGACCCAATGAATCGGAGATATCCTCAGCAACCTCGTCGCCTAAATGGTCGTAGATGTGAGAAGATTAGGTCACTTACCTGCTTGAAGTGCAATCAACGCGGTTAATGACGCTCCGAGCAGAATTTCCTCATCCGACTTTCGTATCGCCTTATTCCCCACCTCCGCCAGTGTGGCTTGCCACTTTGCGACGAATTCACCTAACGAAATAGTTACAAAGAAGCAGATACTCACTCAAATATCGAGAAGTCAGGCCAAAAAGCAAGTGCTTCAGCGCAGCTGTACGAATACCAACGCTAAAAAAGATATGGGCCTCTCGACAAACGGCAACCTTACTTCTTGTGGCTAGCATTATCAATATGTTCGCTGAGCGAGTCAATCAATGTGTCTTCATCCCCATCGATGTCACCTGAAATTTCCCGATAAATCGACGGTTTCCCCGATCACCTCTAACACTTTGCAGATCCTCGTCAAAGGTTATGTGGGTGGACATTGATTCACCACTGTCCGAATCGTAATCCTCATTTTTGTCTAAACAACGGGGATAATTCGCATGTTTCGTCATAGTGGTTGCACAATATTGTGATCAAGCTAAGCGCTTGGCGTAAATTTTCGTTTTTAAAGTTTGTAGCGTTAGAACGGATGCATTGATGGAAAGCTTGATAAACAATTACAATCTGGCTTGAAAGGTACCTTTTCGCTTGTTGGCATGGTTTGGGGCAAAGCCGCCATCTCCGTCTTTGTTCTTGTTCCGACCCTTCCCCATCGTGGTGGAGGAAAGCTGCAAAAAAGGTGGCTTGAGGAAAACTGAGAAAATGGGTAGAGAAGGTCGTATGTGGAAAAGGTAGGGAATAAAAATTATATTTCATTTACAAAGCCTTCAACGCTAGCTAAATATTTTCACTCCCTTCATTTCGTTAAAAAGATTTTTTAACAACATAAAAAAACAAACAAAATATGGTTTTCGTAAACTACGCATATTCGCATAATTGCATTCTTAGTTTTTGAAGCTGAATTTACAAAAATTGGAAGGGAATTTCACAGTATTTTGAAGAGAATGATCTTTTTAACCCCCGGTTGGAAATGTTGATAGCGCAATGTTACACAGCCAAAGGACGTAGACAGGTCTTTGGGGATCGTCTACTGGCCAATACCGCGAATCAACAACAAAACCGTAAATACCGGCCGCGACAAATATATTGGCAGAGTGAAAGGGCATGTGATGAAAGCGGCACAAAATTTTGGGCGGGGCCTTGTTTTTGGCCGAGCCGGGGTGGGTGTAGTCTCTAGTTTGGTGCTCGGACAGCCTGTCTCCGCACTAAAAATCGACCAATCAAACCCTTTTTTGCATGTTTCACCTCAAAAGACCAAAATAAATTTTGGTCCGGTAAGGCGAGAAGTCGGCATCGAGCCGATTTTGCTTTGGAAACCCGCAAAGTATGAGAATCCGGTCAAATCCGCGGATCCGGGTGATTTGGAATTTTGATAATTTTTGCCAATTTCTACTTTATTATCGATCACCGAAATTTTGCTAGCAATACGCTGCCGACGACAGCATTGGGAAATGGTATCGCGCCCCTTACCGATAAGCGCAAACTCAAATAAGTGGAGACAATGTCCCTAAAAGTGTATAAAAAGAAAAACAGGGCTTTTCTTGATTTCCTTTTCTTCTTCTTTGATAATTACAGTTCATATCGATTGGCTAAAACTATCGACTAAAACTAAAGGAAAGAGCAAGACAACGGTCGAACTATGGATTTTAGACGGGAGGGTTTTTGACCCTCTGACGTAAGTGTGTGCCGGGGCGCGCTTTAGCAGTGAGGGGGTTCCGGACGCGCCACATTACGCATGGACGTAAGGTGTATAGAACGGAATACTTTCTTCTGAATTTATTTTTTACAAAGTGGATATATAAAGTAAAAGAAGTATGCAGAAGACTTTTTTATTTAATAAATAAAAGAACCTATTTATGGTAAAGCTGGAACAGTTAATCGTCAGTATCATAGCTTTTCGGAATTTTGGGAAACTATACCAGTATTTTTGTTGATTGGTCCACTTCTGAAATATTGTAGAGAAGAAGAATCTCGTCTGAAATACTTTTAATCAGAAGCTACCGCGATGTCTTTAATTACAAAAAGCCAGCCATTACAAAGAAGCAGGGGCGCAGGAACTTTCGCAAAGTAGGCTGTGAATGGCCAATGCTGAGGAGATAACGCCAATGAAGAATCATACAAAACCGCAGACGTGTGAAGAATTGCGAAAACTTTAACTCTTTCGAAGAAGCCTAAAAATCTTACATTGTAGCGGGTCCAGGAGTGGCTCGAGATTATGTTGTACTTCCGTCAAGCTAAGCGAGCTTTTGCCGTGGGCTCTTTGTATGCTTCATTTTAAGTTTAGAGATTTAAAGTTCTTTTCCTTTCATACACTAATACTATGACGAACATTAACACCAAGCGAAAGTAAATGATTCTCCTCAGTATAAACCTATGAGGTGACAATCATCAGTTCCCACCTCGCGAAAACACTGTCCTCTGGTTAGTAAAAAGCTTTCTACATGCTTCTTTTACTATTACATGTATATTCTCTTTCTTAGAAGTGAGAAATTAAAGTAGAAAAATTAATTAAAATAGTTCCGTTCTATACACATTACGGCCGTGCGTAATGTGGCGCGCCCGGAACTCTGTCACTGCTAAAGCGCGCCCCGGCACACACTTACGTCAGAGGGTCAAAAACCCTCCCGTGGATTTTAGTCGAAAACCCGAATTTTGCCGTCAACCAAACGTTCCGGGACCCCCGTCGTTGATTCTTGCTACATTTTTTCTCCCTCACTAGTCAAGGGTGCTAAAATTGCTCTAGAGTCGCTGTAGAATGACTGATTATCAATCAACCTTAGTTGGTATCTTTCTGCCTTCATATTCCTTTTGACTGTTTTATTTATGTGCCTATCTTGTCACAATTTATTGTTTATCAGAGTCGCTACATTTATTAAAATCTTGAAGACCTGATGCTCAGTAATTCAAGTTTTATACGTGTCCCTGCCTTATAGCAACTTTCAAAAACTCAACAAAAATCGAAGCACGAAAAGCTATCGGGATCTTTATCGAAATTTCCCTCCATCTGCCGTTCACATTAGATGGCTCCACGTCTGTTCTTACCATTTTCATCCTCCTCCTTTTCTATAGAACATCATTAAGCTTTCAATTGAAAATTTAGGCCGGCTACCCCCGGTCGCCTTTTTTTGCTGGCAGCCCTCGGTGTGGCCCGTGCCGAGGCTCCCCTCCGCGCGTTTATATCGATTTCTTCTTCTTCTTCCCTTTTGCATTCCCCAGCAAAGCCGCGTAATAAAAAGGCCAGCTTTTTTCGGGAGGGCCCTCCGGGCTTCTTAGGGCCCATCCCTGCCCACTCGGGCCTTTATTAGCTTTTCTCGGTATAACCCCGCGGAACATACGCGAATCTCGGCAAAACTTGATGTTCTCAACTATTTTTACTTTTCAAAACTTAAATTTTATCATTTACGTTTTTCAGGTGCTTAAAAGGATGGACGGCTTGATGCCGTACGCCCGGGTAACAAACGGGTTCGTCGACCCGCAGTCGGGGCTCGCCTTGGCCCAGGATCAAATTGTAGTGTTGACCGGCGAAGAAAATGAATGGTAGCTTTCGAAATTTTTCAAAATCGACACTTTCCAGGTACAAAATCCAAATACCCGGAAACGCCCAAGAAGGGCGATGTCCGAAGGTGCTGGCCCATCGACTTGGCGCAACATTACGGTCGGTTAAAGCCTTTGTTCCTTTGAATTGAGATGTGATTTAGAACAAACTCTGAGCGTCTCGTCTTGTCGTTAGCTGCGTTTGCCGGACAGGAAGGAGGCGATCTTTCTTTTGAAGCCAACCAGCTGATCACTGTTGAAAAGTAAGCGGTAGCCCCTTTTTTAATGCTGATTTAGGGAGATCGACTCGAATTGGTTGTCGGGAGTGATCACGAGCGACTCTGGGAAGAGACTGGGGAAGAGTGGGATTTTTCCCGCGAGTTACGTCCAGGATTTACCGGTAGATAGTTTTCCTTTTCGCGAAAATTTTTTTGTCAGGGGGTTGCCGTTGGCGTATCACATAGCGTTGATGTGGAAAGTGTGCAAAGCCCGCGCACCGCCCCTTCTTTACCTACGGTATTTCCTCATTTTTTTTCCAAAAACTGTTCTTTTAGATGTCGGCGCGAAGCACACATACTATGAATGAAAATATCGGGCCGTATGGCAGGTCGCTGTATCCATTCCAGTAAGTAATTTAATCTGATGAGAGAAATTACTGGGCATTCCTCCGGCTCGAAAAAAATCGTCCATTATAGAGGCGAATTCACGAACGAGTTGTCCTTTGGTGCCAACGAGATTGTGAAGCTGATTCGACGAGTTGATACGGAATGGATGGAGGGTGAAGTCAACGGGCAAACCGGAATCTTCCCGGCCAACTATGTGCAGGTATAGATAGGATTTTTCTGATTGCATGGAATTCGTAATCAGCCTTTATTCACTTTCTAGATCGTTGTCGATTTCCCATCAGCTCCACTGAATGGCACCCCGAACGGAGGATCGAAAGATGATGATGGCATCGGGTATACAATTTATGATTCTTTCAGATTATCTGTGGACTGTTTTCCGTAGAACCGAATTTTTCAGAAAAAATAGAGGGATTTTTCGACCCCGGTTTTTTTCTATTTCTAGCATTTTTCCAAACTTTTGCATTGCTGGATTAAAAAATTCCAAAACTATTTATTTTCGGAGCATAAGTGCCAATTTGAAACATTTCCTAAGTACTTTTAGATAGTTTTTTGCTTGAAATAGAGCAAGTTTTACCAAAAACAATTGATGTGAAATTACTAGGTATCTGTAAAATTGGGACCCCCCCCCCCGATAATGTGAAAGAGCCCAATTTATCGCTTTCAGAGTGGCCACCGTGAAGCACGCATTCGAGGGTCGCGAAGCTGATGAGCTAACCGTCCAAGCGGGGGACAGTGTCCGTGTGTTGCGAATGGTTTGTGCCTGCTCTCGGTTTTCTATATGTCTTTCAGGTCGACAACGAATGGGCGCAATGCCGAGAGCCGCTTTCCGACACGGTTGGCATCATTCCGATCGCCTTCCTCGAAATGTACCTTGATGATGACGTGGAGGAGATGGCGGAGAACGTGCAGGACACCATGAGCTCGACCAATGCGGTAATTTTCTCGATTTGTCGATGTAACGCCGAATTTCATATGGCTGAATCCTAATACTAGAAAATTGTGTCTCTTCAACTCTTGAGGAATGGCCGGAAATTTTTTTGATCTCACATGCTAAAAAATGTAAAACAACCGCACTTCTGTTTTGTAAAACAAATTGGCGAAACTCGGCATTATGAAAATTCGCAAAAAAATGTATTGAAAATCGCCCAAATTCGTGCAGATAAAGCCAATTTTTCAGTGGAATAGCTCGTCGCTGAGCGGCTCCAGCGCCCCACCGGCATTTTCCGGAAGTTTCGATCGGCCGCTTGGCTCACAAATTTGTAAGCCACACGTTTCTCGACGTACCAAACGTATTTTAGCTAATGATTTTGGCCTCAACCACACTGGCGGTTCATCGAGCTGGGCCAGATTCGACGACTGGGACATGGCCAAAGAACCGGATGTCAGTTTTAGTCCTGTTTTTCACGGCTTTTTTTGGAATCGCTTGGATTTGTAAATTTAGGAGAAGAAACCACCGCCAATGCGGCCGCCACCTCCAAAAGCCAATAATGCTTCCACACCGGAGGACTCGGCCTGGGCCAGCTTCACCGATACACCGCCAAGGGCTCCGGTTCGCGCTCGTTCAGTCGTTCTGAGCTTTTTCTAGGGAGTAACACCTTCTAATTCGATGACGCTCTCGACGAACGCTACAACAACAAACGCCGCAGAGCGAACCAGGGTCATCAACGAGCTCATTCAAACAGAAAATGCATTCTGCACCGATATGCAGGCGTTGGAAAAAGTAAATTGCAATTTTTTTTACTTACTACGTAAATTTAGGCCGTCACACAGACCAGCAAGCTGTCGGAGAAGTACAAGCGCGTGTTGAGCAACGGCATCCCGCAGCTGGTGGAGCTGTCGTTGTTGTTGGCCGATACGCTGAAGATGGATCTTGGTGAGCGGAGATAGACTAGTAAAACCCTGATTTCAGAGGAGCCTGTCGAACGACAAAAGATTGGCGAAATCTTCATGAACATGCAAAAAATGTTCACCCATGCCTACGGCTTCTTCTTCCGCAACATTGAGTACATCCACGCCGTCGTCGAGAATGTAACTTTTTCCCATCTTGCCCCGACCTAATACGTCATTTTAGAAATCCGACAAAAAGTTGCAAGCTGCGATGACGGAGGTGTTGGGCTGGATGCGGACATACGGTACGGGTTGGGTGATCAATTCAGCCGTCTTTTTAGGCAGTTTTTGTTTCGACGTCCCGACGGCTGTCAGCCGGCCCGTCCATCGAGCCTTGAAGTATCCGCTTTTCCTATCGGAGATCATCAAGGTGACTTTGTCCACGATTTTTCCTCTAGTGTCATATTTAGTATACGAGCACGACACATCCCGATCACCCCAAGTTGCTGGAGGCGTTCAAACAGATGAGCAACCTCGGGCAGAAGATGAACGAGAGCAAGCGGCGCAAAGAATTGAGTCAGTGCCGAGTGACTTACTTGGTCCAAATAGCTGTTGGGCTGACTAGGAGAAGTCAGACAGGCCGGGGTTCAGATCGGGCTCAAATCTGGCAAAAATAGAGAGTCGACGATATTTATTTTTTGATTTATGGAATTTGCTAAAGATTTTAAACCTCGGATAACTTCGGCTTTCTATTTTTATAATTTTTGAACCGGTTCCTCATGCAGGCCGGTTTTGGCCTTCCCTAGGGAAGTGAGCGATTCGGGAATGGTGTGCTTTTCAGGAGAATTAGCCAAAATTACCAAAGTTACCTCAGTTTGTATCTACTGATCGCCAAAGTCTTTTTCTTAGTTGAGTTCCCAAATTTTGAAAGTTGTGACGTATTGGTGAGCATCTTTGGTTTTGCGCCCGTTCTCCCCCCGCTAAACCCCCATGAATGCAAGTGTTCATTTACTAATGGTGCGGTTTGTGCACGAATCCCTGACATGCATGGCCATTCCCACGGTTTACGGCAGGTAGACAAGAATTGTCGCGAGTAGATGACACGCAGGAAATGCTAGTATTTAGCGGAACTTGGAAGATAGTGAATCGAAAGGGCTTTATCGAGCGACGGTTGTATTCAGGGTTTTTCGCATTATTTCAAGTGGAAAAACCTACGATTAAAAAACTGCAAGTTGGTCGAAAAAAAGCTTTTTTTTCCATTTGTTAACGAAAATTTGTACACTTTTTACGGATAGGAATAGTAAAAACAGTCTAGAACGCTGCTCTATTTCTGTTGAAAATTGGACCCTTAGAAACAAGTTGCTCCGCCCCCCCGATAATGCGAAAGAACCACACTCAGAAAGCCTGTAGTTTTACAGAGAAATTCGAATTGCTGTCTTCCAATTTCTGCACTCAATTTTTTTGGTTGGAAGGCATGGCTTTTTGCGAAGACCGCGATATGGAGCTCTGGGGGCGTTTGGTACCGTAATGAAGTGCCACCGTAGGTTCCCGCTGTCAATTGCTAATCCGTTTTTTTTTGGTTGGTTTCCCTGGGATAACGCGCCACGGGTCCCGTTTTCTGGGTTGTATTTTGGCTTTTTCAGTGTTCCAAACCGTCGACTCGCCCCAGGCCGAGGTTCTTCTATGTAAGTGCATGCCTTTTCACGTTTATGGCCGGATTGACTGCACTTCACTGGGCGAAATTCTGAACTTTAGTGGTTTTTCAGACTTTATTCTCCCCAAAACTTGAAAAATTTTAAAACGCTTTGATTCTCTCAAAAAAGCGAGCAAACGTCTGGCTAGGGGGATAATTCTCAAATTTCTTTTGGAATTTCGCCCCAATCGTGTTCGATGCGTGAACACTTGTCTTTTTTTTACAAATTCCCCTGAACGTTGTACCCCCAAATATTCCAACCACCATCAGCGCTACCACCCGCAGAGGTTCGACGCGTACTACAGGAAATGCTCGTTAAGTGGTCGTACCGACGATATACATTTGTTGCCCGTTTTTGTTGCTATTATAATTTGCGTTAACACAAAATCCCAGTTTCCGGGGCGCCCATTCGCGCGCAAATGTCCGAAAAAACTAGAACTTGCCTCCATCTACATCTCCCATTTTCAGCGCGCAAGTACAGCGAAGAGCAGAGCGCGACGCTCACCCAAAAGTTGTCGCGCCTGTCGGTGCACTCGGTCGTCAAGAAGAGCAACCGCTTCAAGTATCGGATGGGCAGCGCCATCGGCATTTTGCATTTGGTGCGTAGGCTCTCCGGGATTCACTCCCCTCTTTAGACGCGTGACCCTGATTTCGAGCAAATGGTCTCCGAACTCGACCAATGCGAACGTCGACTCGTGCGCTTCAACTACCAACTGGTCATCTACCAAAAGAAGCTGCAGCACGACATGAAGCGCCAAATCGAGGTCCTCATCGTCGCACCAAGTTTGTCGGCCTTTTTCGGGTGTAAATTCGTTTTTAGATGCATCACGGATGCCGGAGAAGGCGGCTATGCAACAGCTGAAGCCATTCTTTGAGATACTGCAAGAATTTGTCAAGGAGACCAACTACAAGTATGCTCTTCCAACGGATTTACAGTTACGATCATTTGCCTATTTTTCGTCATTTTTCATCCTGATTTTTTTAGGGTGAAAGACGATTGCCTGAAGGCGATTCGCGTGATCCCCAAGCGACTAATCGCCAAGCGCAACGACAAGCTGATGGATTATGAGGCGGCGAAAAGCGGCGCAAAACTGGCTGAGGAGATGAACGCGCGATTCCGGGACTTTGATGCCCTGAACCAGCAAGTCAAAACGACGGTGCCGAAAGTGATCGACGTGATGAATCAGGTGCTCCAAAGCCCTAGCTCTGTACTTGTAATTTTAAGGTGCTCAAAAACGGGATGGCCACCCTCGAAGAAATGGACGCGGGGCTGATGCGCACGCTGAAGGACCGCTTTGAGCTGGAGCAGCAACGGTCAACACATGTAAATTGCCTTTACTCGCTGACCCACCCGACTTTTCAGTTGTTGATCACGCCGAGCACGATCTGCTTCGTCGACTTGATGGACAAAAATCGGCTGAACCCGCTTCGTCAAATCTCCACCAAAGCCGTCTCCAACCTTCGGCCGTTGAAATCGAGCATGAAAAAGCGGGCGAAAGGTTTGTTTCTGATTTTTGGTGCCCCGGCACTATTCAGTCCTTTTTTCGATTCATATTTTTTACTGTTTTTTAGGGATTCTACCTAAATCTAATTAAAGAATCATTCTAACACCAAGGACCCACGAACCCGCATCCTTTTGGACATTCACTTCTTAATCCCCTTTTCTTATTTAGCAAAACATACGGAACCGCCCGAGTCGAAACCATATGTCCCAACGGTTACCACGATCAAGTGGCTCGGTGAGCACGCCCCCCCGAGATCGTCCTGCCGCACTTTTCGTGCCCAATCTGCACCCTTTTTGCCAGCTGTTTGCATGCCTTCTCTTTTTCTACAGTGTTTTTGGCATTTTCGGACCCGAAAATGAATTTCCATCCATTTTTTCGAAAAACACATTTCCGGAAATCCTTTAAAGGGGCTCCGAAATCTAGTCCACGGCCCCCTGCTGTGATTCCTGGCAAATAGCCAGATGCGACCGCAACGCGACCGCGTCGCATGATCTTTTGCCCCTGTTTCGACGCGAAAACGCTTGAATTTAAAAATTCTGATACTATTTTTGGAACCTTCACCAAATT